>VRLP01005377.1:0-37625 GCA_009660295.1 Lophius piscatorius | reverse complement strand
TCTACATTATCACTACTGTACTCTACATTATCACCACTCTACTCTACCCTACATGATCACTACTGTACTCTACATTATCACCACTCTACTCTACATTATCACTACTGTACACTACATTGTCACCACTCTACTCTACATTATCACTACTGTACTCTACATTATCACCACTCTACTCTACATTATCACTACTGTACACTACATTATCACCACTCTACTCTACATTATCACTACTGTACTCTACATTATCACCACTCTACTCTACATTATCACCACTATACTCCACATTATCACTACTGTACTCTACATTATCACCACTCTACTCTACATTATCACTACTGTACTCTACATTATCACCACTGTACTCTACATTATCACCACTATACTCTACATTATCACTACTGTACTCTACATTATCACCACTATACTCTACATTATCACTACTGTACTCTACATTATCACCACTCTACTCTACATTATCACTACTGTACTCTACATTATCACTACTGTACTCTACATTATCACCACTCTACATTATCACTACTGTACTCTACATTATCACTACTGTACTCTACATTATCACCACTCTACATTATCACTACTGTACTGTGCTCTAGATCCCAGATTCATCCTTTTATCCAGTTCCACTCCATAATGCAGTGGTTCTATCTTTACTTTAACTTACTCTTAAATACAGGTTACACTACAAATTTAGGACATGTTAAAACAAAATGCGAAAATGAATGATAAGAAGAGCTTTAAGGGTGAATTTCAAGGTTTGGTTTCACTCTCTAATGGCATATTTTGAATATTTAAATCAACCTGCCATCTGCCATGTGTTTGAATAACTCATGGGTCTTATGTGGGCTTTGTATTTAGAATAACATGTCAGATTTCACAGCTAGTGATGTGCACAGCGACAAACATCTTCAAATATACTTCTTCTGACTCACTGTGCAATTTGTTCTCTGTGCACGTGTCATTCTTCTTCATTCTACATGGTCAATGATCAAAGTTGTGAGCAGTCCTGATAGCGGAGGATGTGTAACTGTGGAGACAGAACTGAGGCATTAATCATGAATGCCAGCCTCTTTATCTGTGTGATCATTAGGCCATACTTGAGCACGATGATCGCTCCCTGGAAATGAGCTCCAGCAGGCTGCTTCCATTATTCATACCAACAAGAGCGCAGTCGCCCCCCAGGGTCGCCACATTTAGGCTATGTGCTCTTGAAATGTCACTGAGCTGCATGTTTTTGTTAGCGGTTTCAATCCCCTTGTTCTCATCCGAAGCAACCGGTTTCCCTAGCACCTATGGATTATACCTATGGGAGGTGACAGGTATTACTTAGGGGACCAAGGAGGATTTGTCAGCCATTAAAGTTAAAACCTGTCATATGATTGGTTGACCTTCCATCAAATTTGTGTCTTGCAGCTCATGTAAGAACACCTGTGATGTGATATAGCCGCAATGCCTTGCATGGTAGATAGTTATTGCCTCAGGCCTGTAATTTAACAGCAGTGACATTACCATTCTTAGTATGGATACACTCAAACCTCATGTTCCATTTTCAAATTCGCTAGTTCAGATACACGCCATTATGATTGGTAGCTATTAAACAGCTGGAGTTGCTTTTGGAATGTCTTACAGCATATATGTGCTATAATGCAGTCATGGTCATGTGTTAGAAGGTGTATGTTTTCCAGGATGTTCGGTTCTGAAGGGAGATTTCAATTTCCTATTGCACGAGAAAGCTTATTGTTTGCACGTACAGCAGTTTACGTCCTCCATGAAGATAAAAACCCACAAGAATCACTTCTGGGACTTCTGTTGCTGGTGTAAGTGCAGATAATTAGCAAGAAATATGAGAAGGGTGGTGGTGTGATTGCTTGATGGGGCTTCGCTCTTATAAGTGGCCTCTGAGGTCTGAGGGTTCACATCTTGAAAGAAGTGATAAGATCAGAATTTGTGGGGATGTTAAAGTGATGTCTGAACATGTTCTAAATCATCCAGTGACATTTGATCATTTATTCTAATCCACGTCGACATATTGTTTCATGTAGTCGTTCAGGGATTCATTAATTCAATTTGATGAAATGCTTCATCGTATTAATTATCCCCCCATCATTTCTGATTGGTGCACATGTCCCCCCTAAATTTTAGCCTCAATAGCTGATTATGAAATGTTGCTATTATGTAAGCTATGTTAGCTTTCACAGTGCTGTGAAAATGTATTGGAGCCCGCGTTGGTTTACACGCACTAAATTGTGTCAAACAAAGTTTAACATAAAGCAGATGTCACAAAAAACACAAAATACAAAATTTGAACAGTAAGTTAATGAAACACAGCATAAAAAGGTTATAAAATACCTAAATCACCTATGTGAAAAAAAAGTATTACAGCCCTGGACTTGATGCCCACCTGTGTCACCTTTTGCAGCAGCAACTGCAACCAAATGCTTCGGAGGGAATATTGGATGGAATTCTTTGCAGAACTGGTTTAGTGGAGCCCCCATGAATGATTTGTGAGCATTAATTGCTCTTTTCAGGTCCCACCACAACTTCTCAGTGGGGTTCATGTCAGGACTTTTACAAGGTCTCTACAAATCTTTAATTTTATTCCTTTCAGGCCTTCAGTGGTAGACTTGGAATTATTGTCTTAGTGCACAGCACGTTTGCGCCTTGGCTTCAACCCACAGACCGATTACCTGACTTTCTCCTTCAGAGTTTTTGTGTAAGGAGCAGATTTCATGGTTCCCTTAATTAAAAAACGAGTCCCCCTGGCCCTGAAGCAGCCGAAATCCCCAAAAACATCAAGCTCCTCAACTCTACCTCCATGGAGGACTTTATGTGTGGTGCTCTTTAAGTGTTTAAGTGTTTGGTTTATACCAGATGTAACGGGACTACCAAAGAATTCAAATTATTGGGCCAAAAGCTCTGAGGCCCATCAAGGTGTGTTGTGGCAATATTCAGAGGACTTAATTTTCTTCTGGGTTAGCTGTGGCTTCCACCTCACCACTCTCCATGATAGCATTTCTGCTCAGTGATTTTCCAATGGTGGAGACACGAATACCGACCTTCATAAAGGTGAGGTCCTCGGGTGATTCTCTATTGTTACATGTCTCCTCATTTGTAGATAATGTGTCTCCCTTTACATCTATGGAGTCCCTGAGCTTTAGAAATATCTTTGTAATCCTTCCCAGATTGATGCATTTTTATCTCCCTCCTCCTCTTTTTCCTGGAATTATGACAGTGTCATACTGGTGAGACTTATGAGCCAACATTATGCTTGTGAAAATGGTCTCTTTAAGTGAAAATGTGATTGAACAGGGCTGGTAGTAATCAGGTTTGAATGGGCCGCATCAACTTGCAACCAGTTATTAATGCAGTTTGGTAATTTATTTTAAATTCAGTTTCTAAGGTGCAGATGAGATGAGATATACTCAAAAACAGGAGAAATATCAACATACCACTTAACTGTGTAATCGCCATTTGTTTTTTCCCTGTATAAAATATTACCTTTTATCTGACGAAATATTGAAAATCAGTCCTTCTGGTAAGACCGATCAGGCAACATTACTCTTTGAACATTGTTCTCCCTTTCGACCGAGCCTCAGATAACCTACCGGAGAAGGCCGAATCAATCACACTACAGTGAATTGTAGATGTCACTGGTCATTTGGTCCCTGAGACCAGTTTAGTCCCACAGCAATATGAGAGGAAACCTCGGCGTTCTTTACACAGCATTGATTTTTCCACGTCAATATGCTATGGAATTAAACTATAAATAATACAGTTCAACTACATTTGAACCAAAGCAGAAAGACATAGGATATAACATCCGGGTTCTGTTTAGTCCAAATTGACCTAATATGAAGCACATCAAGCAATATTAACTTTTATTTGTCATATGGTTCAATGAAATATAATAATTACAATGGCTGCAGCTGTAGAACTTCTTCAAATTGTGCAGGTAGACATGATGAGAATGAACATAAATATCGCTGGTGCATCACGGACTCAGATAGTTGGCCATTTTCAATCTCACAGTATTAGGCAGACTTAGAAGATGCTGCAATTATCTTCCCTTTAGTCGCTGCTGTACAGACATGATTGGGACTTTTTAAAGATCGGAGAGGTTCTGCAACATCATATCGTCCTCATTCTGTTTCCACAGAATTTCTTTTTTTAAATGTATTAATTGGCGAGGGAGTTATTTTAAGGCCTTGCAAAAGCACAACATTTTTTTCATTCTTCTGCATCTTTTTCCATCAGACTTCCTTCATAGGTGAATTACATAGATACAGAGCATATAAATAACTACAGGAGAGTGATGCATTGCCACCTTGGCTGTGATTCAACACAACCCTGACTTGTCATTTCACAGTCAGCCGGAGCTCAAATCAAGGGCATTTTACAATGAAAGGGTAACTGAAGAGAATGTAACTCAATTTATTATTCCCCCAAGCTTTTTGCAACCGGAAAAATGGAGCCGTCCCCCTGCCCCATTTTTTTTTCTTTCCCACTCGCCTTTGAATTCTTTCAATAAAAGGCCCCCATCTCTGTCTTCTCCATAATTACTAGTCTTTGTGGTTTTGCCCACGTATCGCTGAGACAAAAAAACTTCAGACATCAATCAATTTCGCAAGGCATAACCTCTGTGAAATATAAAATGGAGAGCAATTAAGCTATTTTCTACATTGCATGTTGAACTATATTGGAAGAACCACAATTACCTGAAAACATTATATTATCAGATAATTGTGGTACATCTTATACAGTTGAACTGACAATTGAGCTTATTAACATTGAGTCTAACATCGCTTAATGTGTTTGGCTGCTTTATGGTTTATCTGAAATTATTCCTAGGTTCACAACCCCCCCAAAAAAAGCATATTTTTTCTTTCTTTCTACACTGGAAAATAAATGGATTAATAAATCACACACAAATACTCATAAAAAAAAATCTCTATTATTTAAAGTATGGCCTAGTTTTATAATGAACCCAAATAAAGCACCTTAATGTCATCATTTGCTTTTGTTAGGGAGTTTTCAGTGTAATTTCCCAGAACATCACATGTTCCCCATTGGCAGCCTCATCATGGCAAAACGTGGATGCAGCTCTTCCTTGCATTCATAAAAGCGTCCGTTTCCACAAACGAGTGTGAAGCAGATCAGTGCCAGCTGTCTTTGGACATGGATATCAGTTTGTCTGTGCCACGAGTCTTAGCAATTAGCTTAACCCTGGGAGATGGAATCTGGGCTGACGACACTAAAACAATGCAGTCTGGGTAATCAAACCTCCAACTCCTGCCAATCAGCACGGTTGAATCTGTAAAAACACAGATTAAAAACACACCAGACCAGTTTTTATCTCCCTAATTGAATGTGTGTTCCCACTGATGCAGGAGAAAATGGGTCTGACATGAGCAGGAACTGAGTACATTTTTCCATTAATGGGGGATTTTATATTGGTTCGACACGCATCAGGGTTGGCTCGAAGAAGTAAAAACAGTATTTGACATTTATATATTTCCAATGGGAAAACCGCTTTCAGGATGTGCTGTAATAACCATGGTGCTAATGTGTAACACAATTTTCTTCGTTAGAGATAAATCTGTAAAGATTTGATTCTCTGACAAAGAAAGGATGGTTCCCCCCGTTCACCCATAGATGGCAGTATTCACTAGCAGATTTGGCGAAGTTGTCTTTTTGTTTTTATATTCGAGATGAAGAAAGGCTGAATGTTGATTGCTATTAGGAGCTCAAGCTCAGAGAACAGGGAGCAGAAAAAAACTGTACCTTTGCAAGGTATATTTCTCCATCTCTCAAAGGTAACATAGCACAATTTGTAATATTTTTCCTATTTTAGAAACCTGCCAAATATGTAACACCCTTCAAATGCACCTCTGCGATTCATTTCTTGTTTTAATAAATTACATTAAAGCATATGTAATTACCTCGAGAAAGCCGATTATAATCTTATATACTAGCAAGCAGTTAATATGAATAAATAAGCCGTCCCTCTCCAGAAAAGCAAACGTTTCTGCAGAAAATTGTAATACTGAGCTGGTGTATTTTAGCACACTTGTGAATGCACGACTGAAGTGCTAAAAATGACATCCTGCCTTCCAGACAATAAATCTTATTATTCCGTCAGGAAGTGAGGCGTCTGTGAGTGTTCCCGACCGATGTACCTTATAATTGGTCAAACTGATAAATAAATAATAATAAATCAGATAACAACCATTTTTTTAGGCAAGGTTCTTTGATGTTTAACTGAGCTAGGTTGAAAGTTAAAAAGGTTATTTTATGTATTTCCATTTGCAGGCATGGTTGCTCTTACCCTTGTGTTTTATCCTTTATTATAAATCTTATTCTTCTAGTGCAAAGTGGTTGATGGGATGGAACAGTGGAACAAAGTGATATAGGCAATAAAATGAGCACAAAATGGAGAATGTTTCTCATGTTGAAGCTCCCTTTGGGGAACTTAGGCCTGAAAAAAACCTATAAAAATTTCAGCCATTTGAGCTGTAGCTGATTGTCTGCTTTTCACATTAATTATGCCCGACTAAATTGAGAAACCTCACAATCATAAACCAATCTGTACACATGTTACATCAAACAAAAATAACCACATTTATTTTGAAAGTATAAAATTTCACACTATAAAGGCCACTTTTCAGGGTAAAACAACAACCTTTCTGTAAGATTTACACGGCGAATCGTCTTGTCCCTCTCTGCTGGTCTGGCATACTGTCCAGTTCTGTGGCAAAATAAAAAATTGTTCTAATCCACCACAGAAAGTAATTGGCAAGAACTGAATAATTTACTTGATACATGAAAATGGCAGGAGAGTGAGAATTCCTGATTTGCACATCCCACAGAAGAGCAGGTACTCTTGTCTTTTCATCAAACCGGCTTCAGGCACAGCTTGACGATAGAGGCACTGTGTGCCCTCTCTTGGAGACTCAGAAATGAAATGCTGTTGACATTCTTTACGATGGCACCAGTTGACCACGCTAACTTCCCGACGGAGGGAATATCCTTTGTACTCGCAGTGACACGTACTGCAAACCTCGCCATCTGCGGCCTGGCTCACATTCCTCCTCACTAACTGACGTGTTGCTCACTGAGGTAGAACAGTTGTACCGAAAGACTCATTAATAATGTATACAAATTAGTAACAGTCACATCAATAAATTTGAAAGTGGAGTTAAGAAAAGGTGAAGGGCTTGGGTGGGAGAGAAAAAAAGCATCACATTTTCAGCACAACAATACGTAGACCAGTGACACGTCTGGATATCTGAAACATTCCCCTCCAGCTCCTACTACTGCTGCAATTCTTTCCGTTTCAAGCGTGATGGCAGTTTCACATATACTCAAATTGTATTCTTACAACTACAAACTGGTGGGTACAATTCAGTTGTGAAAAAGTCACCAGCTCCGATGATTTGTCCATGTGAAATCTATCCTTCCCACTCTCGCACAGTCAATTTAAGAGTGCAACAAAAAAAAAAAAAGTGAGCAAAATGGAACTTAAGCAGACACTTGTCATGTCAGAGAGGGTACATTCCTTTACAGACAGTACAACATGTTTGTAGACACTCCTTCCACATTAAAGAGGAATCTGTGACGTCCCTTATGAAGGCTCCCGACTCTTCCGAAGGCTGGAATGGGCTAAGTGAGCTGACTCGATCTGGGCAGGCTGGGCAAAGGCGAAGCTGGGCTGTGTGATGGTTTCAGCTGGACACCCAGCCATCTGTATGGACTAGGACCAGCTGCTGTCCATCAAACCACCAGCCCCCTTCCGGGTGATGATGCTATTTGTTGACTTTAGGAGCTGTTCTAGACAGGGCGCATTGATTTTACCCAGCGGGGGACCTCTGGGCACTGAGTCTGTCTTAATGTGGCTGTCTGTGCTGGAAGACACAGCGTTGTCCTGCGTAAGGTCTCTGTGGGACAGTAGGTGCCTGGGGCCAGTTTGGGCCTTCTCTGTGGTTGGAGAACAAATGGGTGAAGTGTGGAGCCACTTCAGGTTACTGGCAGAGCAGGCTCCAGCAGGAGTGACGTCGGTGACTCTCAGGGCTTTGACTCCGGCTGCAGGATCAGTAACGGTGACGGGGCTCACCGCTGCAGGCACTGGAGACAGCTGAAAACACAGGACAATTTCATATATTTTGTTTTTTACAACTGGGACACAATGAAAATGAAAGTTTTTACATTTAATTTTCCCTCTAATTAAATATGACACCAGTCTAATTGTACAAAATGAATGCATTATTAGAATTATAATAACAAAGATTCTACACAATTTAGCTTTAAATTTGCAGTTATTAAATTTTATGGCTACATTTCATTGATATATATAACCATTATTATTAAGTGGTAAACTTATCAGCATGATTATGTTTCTGACTACCTGCTGCAATTAAAACCAGTAGGAGTCTCTCCAAGGCTGGCTTGGTTTTATTTTACATTCCTGAGGACATCGGGCTCTTAAGCACCTAAATGTTCCTTAGTTAGCTAACTTAATCTGTCTGTGGTTTGGTTAACATTTTACACAGAGTTTATCAGAGATTTATCAAGGAAAATAGCAGTGATGAGAAACAAATAAAAAATTTGCACACCAAAATAAGGAACTTAAAGAGGCTATATAAAGCCCTGCTGAGCTAATAATTAGATCGGCTTTAAAGTCGCTGTGTAGATTTAAAAACAAAATGTTAATTCATGAAGTGTAAAACAGCTTTTTATTGTAAGGACGGAAAAAAAAACAGTTGAAATGAAATTGAAATTGAATTAATGAATTGAATGAAATTGAAAGGAAATTCCTGTTGCCTGCAGGGTGTGTAAGGATTAGCCACAGAAATACATCTGCCTCAATTAGATGTAAGAAAATGTTCCACAGAATCCTAACCGTTCTGATCCCCTTCAGGACACTTCTCCAGAATTACCTTTTACCTGAAGCTTCCATAAAGCCTCAGTAAAAATAGCTTTTAGTCCTCCTTCCCCCGACCCAGCCCTGTGATTAAATAATAAAACTCACTCCCTAAAACACCCCATATGTCCTTGACAGCAGGTCTGAAGAGCCGTTACGCAACACATCTGCTTTTTATGTAACTTTACCTTCGGTTTCTTGGTAAGAACCACTTCTTCCGTCTGCGTGGCAGCGAGCTGGTCGTGGACTTTTACATGAGGGAACCAGCTCTTCAGCATTTCCTCCATTTTTATAATGATGTTAATATATTTCTCCCTGGAAGAGAGAAAGAATCAAATATTAAATCAAGCTATTTAAACCAAAAGGCTTGCCAGCCACTTTCCTCAAATCATATCCCTCCATCAACCTTACACGCTCTAAATTAGCAAGTCGTTTGCACAGTAAGTGTTTGTGTGTGGGGGGAAATTGTCTTAAGCACATTTCTCACATGTTTTCAGCTTACACGTGGCCTGATTGGTAATAGTTCCTCTCACCTCTAAATATACACACAAAAGCCCCTACACTCCCCAACAGCGTCATGGTCAAAATAAACTAGTGGTGGTGACGCAGATCTTGCTGGGGGTGGACATCAAAGAGTAGCGTCCCAATAACTCCCACCAGTAAGAACCAGATGGTGGGTAGGGATTAGCCTGTGTCATATGATCAGCACCTTCCTGCTCAAACCCATTCAGAGCATGTTAAATTCATGTGAAAGATTATCCGCTACAATGACTGCTAAAAAAGTCACTTTGATCCTATCTACCATTGTGCTGCTGCAGGGCCTGCCAGCTGGCAGCACCGAGCAGGCACCGGGACTGGCGTAGGGAGGGAACGGGGCGGTTAGTACACCTTCCATCCTCTGTCCTTGCTGTCTGCAGAGAGACTGCCACACCCACTCTTTGTCTCCCGCATGAAGGCGGCAGCTGGTTGAATGGGATTGTGGGGGCTCCAATTAGTTTGTGCCACACTCAGTATACCGTCCCATGCAGGTGCTGCAACAATGTGGCTACATCTTGAAGAAAATAATTTATGAAGCTGCCTCATTTAGATGTTCAGAATAATCTTAGCATGTTGATAAGATCACTACGCACTAGAATTCCATGTGTGACATTTTGTTTGCCAATTTATGAGCTAAAATGTATTTTATTGTTTGTTTGTCTTGAATTTATTGATGTATTTTGAAAACAGGATCACTAGGAGGAACAGTCAAGATATAAATTGAAAACTTGAAGGGAAGTCTAATCAAGAATCAGCAACTCTGTCCAGTAAATTGTATATAAATTCAGTTTTATTATTCTATATGTATTTAAATATTTTTTTGCAAATTGGACGTGGTTTAGAACAAATTTTTTGTGAAAATATTCACATAATAGATGCAAACTCTAAGCCATGCTAACAAATGCTGAACATCAATGTCTTTCCAAACGATCGTATTACAACGAGTAAGACTTTCTCCTTTTAAAAGGGTGGCATCATACTCCATTACGCCGTCTGGCCAGAGGAGAGCTACTGCTCCCACAGTGGAGCCCGATACATTATTAACAAGATGCCCGGTTATTGTGAGAGCCAGCATCTCTGCAGTAAATTTATCCTGAATGTGTGGGGGGAGTAGCTCCTCAAAGGGCAACCTGCTGTTAGCCATGTGTCGCAGATATTTAGCAGATCTCTGAGCCTCAGACAGCAAACACCATATCTAGCTATTCTAACCCTATTCTAAGGTTCAATACTTCACAGTGTGTTTCTGATAGGGAAGAATAAAGCACTTTCAAAATTGATGAAATATCTGCACACATGTGGCTCAAAAAGTGTTTGCCGCTACACAAATCTACAACGGAGACATACTGAATGCTATGTGAGCCACGATGAGGACACTTACCCCATGCAGGGGTTCTGGAGAACACCCATAATCCTCTGGATCCTGTCCATTGCTACGCTCTCCTGGAAACTGCTGAGTCCTGGAAAATAATAGATTTGTACCATGTGTCACATGAGCTGTTTGGACTGCAGGCCTGATTCTGGGGAGCATATGTTGGCAAATGTCTGAAATGTGAAAAGACACTGTGTTTTTGGCCAGGAAGTGTGGGGTCACACAAGGGCTGGGCTCAACAAAGATGGCTAGTTAGCAGTTCACAGAACCTGTATGAACACAGCCCTACCTTCCCCAGACCCTTATACTGTCCATGGAGTCATAAAAAGCAGCTGTTTTAACAGAGACAGTAGGATGCTATGTTCTGACTCACCTCCGCCAAACAGCTAACTTATAACTAAAAAGGAGGCTTGACACTGCTTGTTCTTCATAGGATGAAACAAAATTTGGGTTTTCTCATTCTCATAAAAATAGGTCTTTTTTAAGTGAACTATTTAATCAAAATGACTCTCAGTGTGAAAGCTCTGCACATGCACATACACCACAGGAAATACTTGTGGTTTTCTGGATAGTGCTAAAACAATACATGTTTCAGATATCTCACTCTCAAATCTAAGGAGCCCAAAATCCCTAAGGAGCGGTAAGACACCACCGAGACAGGGAAAGACAGATAGGGGCGTGGACTCAACGAACAAAAGGTTGTTTTTATAACGGTATGAGTGTCAGCTGATTTTTTTTCAACAACTTACGTTCTCTGTATCTCCCCAAACGAAGGCCATTCAAGATAGATGACAGTGGATGAATGTAGCACTGTAGCTCCATGCACTGAAAAGGAAAATAGGTTCAATTATAGGTGAAAACATGTTCCAAAAAAAAAATCTAAAATCCTACTGGTTTTTGCACATTGCTGTTCAATTTAAGCATTTTTCAACATGATTTAAACAACCTGGAAACTCCCCCTGTTGTCCTGCTGATTAACTGAGTATGATTTATGAGAGAGTGACTCAAGTTCCTCAGAAAAAAACATGACTAATTCAGCTTACAGAGTAATAGGGGGGTCATCTTTACTGGAAATGCCACGCATGAGACACTCTGTACAAACAGCAGGGAGCTTAATCTGGGTCATAGGGTATGGTCTAGTTTTGCTGATACTGACATACATCTCCTGTGGGAACAGACCTAAGCAACTGAGGTGCTCACCTTGCGGCTGAAGATTTGGTTTTTCTCTGATACATTGGAAAGGAGCTGCCATTCCTTGCGCCCTTCCTCCTCTCTGGGGCTTCGAGGTCGCTTCAGTGCTTGCTGAGTGTTTTTGTCATTTGTTTTCTCTTCTTGTTGTCTTTTATATAGTCCAATGGTGCTGTCCCATGTCTCAGTGCAGCAGGGGGGAGATCCTCGACCGGAGGCCTCGCTCCATTTTTTGTCGCTATCCTTCACCTCGCTGCTCCGACGGCAGCTGTTGTCAGACGGGCCCAGGTGTGGCTGGTTTCTGGGGGATGGTGGAGCTTCTGTTTGGCTTTGCTTTCTGGCAGTGTCAAACTCCTGTTCACTCTCATTGTCCTCACAGTCACTAGCGAGCCAGTCAATGGAGTTGTCCGAATCTGTAGCAGACATCCTCGACTGCAAGGCTCTAACTAGCACTGACCATCACTGACCTGACAGACAGAAAGCCATGGTTAAAATCGGTCAACAACACAGAAAGGCAGAAAGAAAAGCATACAGTACAGAGATGATGAAGTCAATCACTAACTTGAACATCTGCAACCATGTACTGTCTTAAGTTAATATAACATTGGACAAAATTTCTATTCAAAGTTTCCTTGGAGAAAAAAAAAACCTTCAAAAAGTCCTACACCTTTAACCCAGGCAGCACAAATAAATGCCAGGCCATGGCAGAGCTCTCTTAGCAGACGGTGGCACTGAGATCACAGTTGTTGAGACCACAATGACCTGTTTGTTTTGCAGACTCAACACCTGAGCCAATAATCATGGCCTACCCTCCATCAAATGCAAACAGCCTGCTGTATAGGTCTACAATGAACCTGAAAAGCCCTCAAATCTTTGACTCCGACGTCACGCCGGAGCACATTTTTTGCATTTTACAATAACCAGCTAGAGCATTTTCTCCCATTTAGGCTCTATAAGTTGCTATGCCAGCTGCTGCGACCAAAATAATTCAAGTTAGCTTGTTTATTCAAAGGGGGCAGGGATCTGCCGCCATGACGACCAGAGTCTCAGACTGCCGAACTCCCATTAACACAAGTGACAATTGTGAGGGGAGAAAAGGATTTCGCAAAATATGAGAGAGGTTTGTTTGTTCACAACATGCAGAATGCCTCATGAATAAAAGCTCCTTCTGACCAAATGCTGTTCATGGATGCATAATTGTTTGTAACCGCTTTGCATCCCCCCCTAACATGTATCCTTTGAGATTGGCAGATAGAGGAAGTGAGAACAGCATTTGCTGCAGCTGGATTATTTTTGCTGTATTTTAGTGGTTAACATCTGGTGTGTCTTTTGTATCCTGTGAAATTTGAAGCTCGGAGTTTTAATTGCTCCCTGGTTCTTTGTCTCAGTATGACCACCTTCAGATCTTATTGTTACAGAAAGGGGTTGGAGAGGAGATTTACTGATTTTACAAGCTCCAACATAACATGAAAGAAAATAAATACTTGGATGTTTCAGATTGAAAGTTATATTATGGGTCCTTAGTGGCAGAATACACAGATGAACCATTTTTAGTGCAAACAAAAAAATGTGCCGGGAAAATGTTTGTGTGATGTCCTAGGCCATTACACAACAGGAAGCCAGGGATCCAGCAAAGATGAGATGAAAGTAATGAATTTGTGTGTTTTAATATTCAATCCCAGATGGCAGATGGTCCCATGAACAGTATAAGAAACACACAATGGGAAAACACTGATGACTCTGTTATTAATTAGTTTATTTCCTCTTCTCAGTCTAATTCAAATAGATGCATGACTGCATCCTGATAAAGAGGGAACATTCTTGTCAATTAAATATATAGGCAAATTGTCCATTTTGAAACTTATTTAGTATTGTATCACAATAGACCCAAATCAACACCCTATGATACAATGATCCGTTCACAACACATGTGTTCTCTACCTCCTGCAATCTTAATGACATTCACTACAGTAGAACTTATACATTACTTCCTTTAAGTAGGAGTTTGTATTAATTCTATCATAAAACAACCAAACTTGTTCAAATATTCACTTGTCCCAGGGCAATGACTGCAACACATACAGTCTTTAGATTTAGATGGCTACTCTCCTGCTGATAACAGCTACCAGCGCCACACGTGTTTTTAAATTTACCCATTTCTCTGATAAAATAAAATCTTAGGAGACAGCACCCTACATGGTCTGAATGTCTCCACCTGTGTAGGTGGGGCACATGAATAGAGATGCCCTCCACTTCAAACACTTAATTATCTTCTAAAAGATGATACACGAGCATTTAAGGAGAACGATTCCCTCATCCAGAGATCAAACATCAGAATATTTATCAAGAATTAGAAATATAAAGATAAAAATTGAGCACCCCATCTGAGCGAATAAATGCAGTTCGGTAACAGACTCAATAGGATTCCTCATCAGTCATAGTAATTGTGGCTATGCTATATTATTTCTAACCAATAAAACCTGAGGAAATAAAGAGATGTAAATAGTATTACCGAGCCTGCGTTTGTCATTTCAGTTAATCTTTCAGCATTAGTGGTTTTCTTATTTATCATCATCTAGTTTCCGCTGGATGGTTAGAAAAATAAAATAATGTCTCACACCCAGTGTTTTTGATCAATAAGTGATAATTAAAGGAAAATCCTACCTTCCCAGGATGTAGGAGTTGGTTCTAGTCTTCGGTTGTTCAGCGGTAAATCCAGTAGCACTGTCGGCAGGAGAGCAGCTGATATGCGGGACGAGACAGAGAGGAGACGGTATAGTCGAATACCAGCCCGTGTTGCTTCTCCCAAGGCAACGTGTCTGGTGGGGCGGGACAAACGGAGAGCTGCTCTCCTAATGGTACTCCTTACGCAGAAAATTGACCAATCAGCGTCTCCACAGAGTGCAGCCGCCGAGCGATAGGCGAGGCCGGTTTACATATTTAAACAACATGGAAATGACACAAACACGTGGACACGCGGATCGGTTTCACCAGCAGCTGGGCGACAAGTCAACCCGGGGCTGGTTTTGGTCATTGGACAGGCTTTCTTCCTCATTATATCCCTGGGACGTGATGCCTGACTGGTGGCACGTCAGTAAGCCTAGATCAGTCTGGTAAAGGGGCAGTCAGCAAATTTACTCCTGTGATAGTTCAGTACAGAAAACTTCAACCATTGATGGAAGATTACCAGAGATAGCTCCAAAAGTTTTCCAAATACTTTGTCGACATTTTTTTCCAATCCTGTAGAAATACGTTTTGATGATATTAGACCATTATTCATTTTAGATTTTCCATTGTTTTAGTATATTTTTTTTTAAAAGAATAGAACTTTATAAGTGTTTTCTCTTAATTATTGTTGTTATCTTCTCCATCAATCGGCGTCTTCATCCGTCGACCTATCTTATTCATCTACAAAAACTGTTAGATGACAACAGTCAAAGACCATAAAATTTAAAATAGTATGTCAGCAAAATCCCCCTTAATCAATAAAGAGTTCATATATTTAATTCTTACCATCACAATAAGTCTGAAATCACACAATATCACTGTAAAAAGATGAACTTATGGTTAAATCATTGTGAAAATACTAAATTGTTGTGAGAGCTGAAAGTTATATTTCTGGAAGACAGTCAAGAGTTTGTTGGCAATAGATGTGGTTTATATTTTTCAAGCTTCCATCCATTCTCTGTGTTCATTTTGTTCGTATTTCAGCACATAATCCAGGAGCGTATGGACCGGCAATGGAGCAGTCCTACTGGAAAACTATTTGGTACAGTACAACCGTAATTTAAGCAAGACACAACAAATCACACAATGAATTTGAAAGACTTGAGTGAAAGATCTCTTCCCCAAAATCTTCAAAGTCTGAATATATTTAGTGGCATTACAAACCACCACCAAATAGACCATTGAGCCCACTTTAATTTATTTTTTATGTAATTTTACTGTTATATTTGTTCGTATCGACTTATTGATGTTATTGTAAGGACACACACAATGGGCGCAGATGATGTATCTATTTTCATATGAACATGATTTACAAATCACTCTATAAAGCAAATTATAGAAGAAGTTTTATATAAATATTGGTTCATCCAAAACAACTGTGAAATTTCCAGTTGCATAAAATAAGGCACACAGTACGGTCTTGTATTATACTATTGTTCTTTTTTTACCGATGATATTTCCACCACAGCAGCCCGGTCTTTACCATTAATTACAGACTTTTTTTTTTTTAAATCAATGTATAGGTGGAGGAATTTATCTGACTGAGGTAGATCCAGGAATGGATGCAGATTATGGATTTTTTCATGTTCTTCAATATTGCAAGTCCTTTCTCTCAACATTCTCAAAATATTGAGAGCGACCCATCGATTTTCTTGCACTTATCTGAGGTTGGGTCGTTGTATCGGCAGGGCAAGGAGGGTATTCCAGACATCCTTCTCCCCAGAAATACTCTCTGGCTCATCCAGGGAGATGATGAAGCATTCTCAGGCCAGATGAGGTATGTAATCTCTCTAGAGAGTCCTGGGTGTACTCCAAGGTCTCCTCTCAATTGGACGTGCCCGGAAAACCTCCAAAGGGAGGGGCCCTGCTGGCATCCTGATCAGATGACTCAACCCCCTCAACTGACTATTTTAGACGCAAAGTAGCAATGACTGTGCTACAGGCTCCTTGCTGATGTACAAGCCCCTCACTCCATGTGTAAGGCTGACCCCAGCTACCCTTAAAGAGGAAGCTGATTTATCTGTTCGTATCTGTAGCCTCATTCTTTTGATCAGTGACCAGAGCTCATGACCAAAGGTAACAATAGCTCGATCAAAATAAAGATACCAAGGCATGTACAACTCATGATGTTTCACAACTATACACAGTGCTGATCAAGAGGGACTAAAATTTTCACCCAAAGAAATAAATCTTATTAACTTAACATAGTTATGTCAACCGGCACCATAACACTTGATTAAATTAATGAAAAATAGGTTACAAAACTAATAATTACTGAAGGCTTTAAAGCAAATGTCTCTAAAAATTTCTTAATTAATTTCTTAATTAAGTTCAACATAATGAATGTCATAAAAAAGAAATTGTTTCATTTACTGAACACAATCATGTTTCACGTACTTAACAGAGTTATGGTGACTTTAATAAACAGTTAATGAGCTCAATTGGCCTATGTAAACCTTATACAATTACATATATGCAATTGACCTCATTTGGAATTTATGAATAACAATTAGGTAATACATTTTTTTAAAATATTTCATTAATGGAATTCAACAGCTCTAATTGTCAAAGATGCAACTATTTGATTCACACAACATAAAAATATCATGCAATGCAAATGACATCCATGTTTCATTTCTAAGACTGCTTAAACAAAACTAAGCAAAAGTATGAAGAGACATTAATAATAATAATAATTATAATAATAATAAATTTATTTTATAACGCACTTTACATTTGGATCGAATCTCAAAGTGCTACAAAGTAAAAGCAGACATTACATGTAAATACTCAACAAAAGCATCTCAAATTTAAGGAAAAAAGTACATGACTTTTTATCTGAATGTACCCGTTTTGGAGTTATGAGAGGCCAGTTGTACGGCATCAGTTGAAATCAAATTATTTTCTCATTTAAAAAAAGAAAGAAAGAAAAGTTACTTCCCCTAAAAAGATCCATCCTTTAAACCCTTGTGAGCATTATGTTACAAACACAGCTGGCTGTAATTGAAGGTGCTGTTGACATGCAGCGTGTGTTCAATCTGCACATCGTCTTTTTTTATATTTGGCCATACTGACGGTGAAGGCACAGGACCGTTGTTTGACTGCCTGAGAGGGCGGGGGGATTAGGTAGTATTCTGTCAGAGGCCATACGAGGACCCTGAGTCTGGAGTCAGTGAGTCACTAACCCTCACACTGCAAATGTGATGACGTGCCTGTGGGAGACAGCCATTCAGAAAGAATAACCAGCCCTCTCGTCCTTGTCTTCCTCAGTCCATACCAACAGAACGTACAACCTCACATTTTTCTCTCCTCTATCTGCAGAGAAGAGCAGGCCACAAGTGTAAAAAAAAAAGTTTGGACTGTCTTCTGCACTTTCTATAATGAGCTTTAACCATGATAATTCAAGTCTAAGAGCGTTTTGTGGTCTAGTGATCGTAGTGGGGTGTGCTTTACAGTAAGTGGCAATTTTTCACTTTATGAGCTCCTTCCAAAATTTGAATTGGGCAGGAAAAGGGCACCAGTGACCCCATTGGTGGTATTACTCTATGCTGCTGTGCTTTTAATCATATCCTGTTGTGAATTATGCACACTGCAGGAACCGGAGCACCCATAAAGCAGGTCGAGGTAACATGCCTGCCGGCACATTGAGCCAATCATACTGAATTTTAATAGTACTGTAAGCCAGCTGCAATCTTTTAAACATGCTATAAAGCGTCTCCCGTTGCTCTGCGCCCCAGGGCAAGATCCTCCGGTGACCCTAGACTTTGTGACGACCAAGAGCTTCCTACAAATTCCCAGCAAACTCTCATTTCCCTTTTTTGTCTAAAAGGCTTCCATGCCATGGCGGAGTACATCACATCCCCTTCAAAGCACAGGAAACAGTGATCTACATTTTTTCGGAGGGGATCAAAACACAACATACAACCTCTTCAAACTGTACAGGAACAGATTGAAATGCAGAGACAACTGTATTCATGCAAGCTACTGATTAGCCCAGTGTGTTTTAGGTTTTTCAGTGTGACACCAAACTTTGTTCAGCAGGTTTAAGAAAATCCTCTTCCATGTTATCTCTGTGAGTGATTATAAATAACAGCAAATCAAGTTCCAATTATTATGCATCATAATTTGTTGTTAACAAAAAAAGAGGAAAGTGAATGACAGCAGCGATATTGTAATCTCCCTACAAAGAAAAAATCTTTTATCCGTGCATTTTTCCTGACAGAGAGACATGAGTCATACATGAGTCATACAGCACAAATTGGCATGGTGATTTTCTATCCATGGGAGAAGCTATCTCATTCCATATCCCAGAGTATAGGCACATATCCAAACATTAGATGGCTCTGGCTCTCATTCATGAAAAATACAAGCCCAACCAAAGAGTCTCGCCTACTCTATTTTCAGGCATACACTGATCATCTGGCCCATTTATTTGATGCGTGTGGGTATAATATACAGATGTGGAAAACATGTTCCTCGTTTTCAGGCAGGGCGTCTTATTCTATAGCCAGCCTTTGAAAACATTCAGTGGAGTGTGGAGACGATGGCCTCAGATGACTCTGGTTTCGTGCTGCTCACAGGGAGGACATGTCTTGACCTGCAAGTGTACTGCAAGTGGAAACGGGTGCACTGTATGGATCAGTGTTTGGGTGCTGCTGGCAAGGGAGCAAGTTTGTGTGTTTAACTGGCAGCTGTCCCCTGCATATGACTGCTTACATGACTCGGCCCAACATTCCCTGACTTTGTACCAGATGCGGTCCTGTATCCAAATCGTTTTCCTATAGTTGAATGAGTGTGAGTGTGGACTATACACCATGAAGTGTTTGAACTTTGAATTGACACACCTTTCAGCAGGCTGGTTCAGATTATAACTCATCCTGACTCACTGAGTGTTACTTGGACTGTGGATGTGAGGCGGATCCGATCGTTCACATACAGGCAGTGCTAGATACCTCTGATGAATGGATCTTGGACCGGTGTCTTTGACTGAAGAGAGGAGTAATACATTGATGCACTCATCAGTCTGGATGAAACTTTATAACTCATATCGTGAAGTTTTCCCGAGAGAAAATAATTCCAAGAGCTACTTTGAAATCATCACGGCTGATATCATTTTAGGGCAGAGCATCGCCGCGTGTGAACTTTGTCACTTGTTAATATTGGTTAGGACACCACTTCTCACTGTTTGCAGTTCACTCCTCCGGAAATGTCATCCAGTTACAGTAAATGCTAGTTTCGTCAACTTAACTCCACCCACGCAGCAGAAATGTGACTGCACATACTGTGGCCACGCTGCAAGAGTATGGTGGGAAAAGTGCCAATTGTGTGTGGCAAGGCTCAGCCAATAGCATTCACAGCTGTGGTTGGAGGTTATGTAGTCAGAGGAGAAGTGATACTGGCTGCATTTTTGTGACTTTAAAGGGTTGGACTTCCGGCACCTAGTCATATATCCTCCCTCTCCCTTTGTGGCTTCTTCCTGATCCAGCTCCACTAAGTCACATGCGCTTCACTCAGAGCGAAAGTTCCATGACAATTTTCCACACAAAGTTCACATAGAGACAGTTTAGAATGTCTGGTAGCATATCATTGTCAAATCTTCCATGGCTCTGTGTATGTGTGTGTTTGGGTTTTTATTTGTGTCCGTGTGTCCTTGTGTCTGTGTGTGTGTGTGTGTGTGTGTGTGTGTGTGTGTGTGTGTGTGTTTACTCTCTCTAATGTCTGAATTGCTGCCAGAACAGCTCAAGCGACACTGGGATATCTATCTGCAGGGCTGAACGTTACATGTGACTGGGGTATATTTCAACTGGGTTACGTAAGTGCTCTAGCCTGTGCTCAACACACATGCACACAGATGAGAAGGGCTACACATGATGCAGAGGACTGTGAGCTTACCACAAGCATTGCCTCTGCAGCACATTGATTAATCCCTCCACTCGACTGTAACTTGGGCCATTGAGCATTTCGCAGACTCTGGCTTTTCAGTATTGGTGTCTGCTTCAAAAGGGCTTTTAGGATATGTTGAATACACATGTGGTTTATAGTAATTGTAGATTGACTTGACTGAAATGTCTTAATATTTATCTCAAATTATGTAACATTTTGAGCAAATGTGATCTTAACCTGAAGGTTAGGGTTACATAAGGTGGACTTTTGAGATTTAAAAAAAACCCACTTCACACAAGCAACACTTAGTTTTCTGAAAGTACAGATTCGTCTGAGAACTGTCACCACATGGTGTGATATGAGCAGATAACCAGGTAGTAATTACAATAGACATGACACACATAAACGTGTTGATAGGTTGATTGAGTACTTTAGGCTGCCTTTGGAAAGCTTTGGAGATTGCTGACAACAGGCTGGCCGCCAAATCTATGCCCAATGCAGAACTGCCCACGCTCCCTCTGCTAACACTTTTATGGGATCATTATGTGGGGGTTTTAGTGTGAGATCCTCTCTAAAAGTGATGCAGTATGGGCCGATAATTTCTTGGAAGGCAACCGTCCAGCTTCGGTTAGAGAGGAGCAGATGATCGTGGCGATTTCACAGCACAGTTTTAACCAGAAGCCTCATAACAGGTCTGCTCTGACAGCATCACCCAAACATATATTCATTAAATACATTTTTACAAAAGTCTAAATCTAAAACGTACTAGCCAACCAAATCTGTCACCACAGTTTTTATTCAGAATTTTTTACCTCAAAGATTACTTTGTGTTCAGACAAAATATTAGTTTTGGATATTTGTGTTACACTTAATAAGACTCAAAAATATTAACATTCTCATTTGGAAGTCTTCAACAGTTCCTAGTATGATCATCACAGCCATTCACAAGGTACACAGAGGGGCTGAACATTGTAGCATATCTTTTAATAATAAATCTGAATTTTATTGCCTTGTTGGATTGATTATCTACTCAAACTTCTACAATGGTCATCTTATAGTCCAATGTGCACCCATTAAATGTATTATTCTATCCAACTAAAAGTCCAGTCTTCAAAGATATTACGTTTATTGGACCGTAAAGACAAGGAGATGTAGCCAAATGGTCATATTCACTTGCAATCAGCTAATGGACTAGTCATACACCACTACAATAAAAAATACTGGATTAAAAATAATTCTGATAAGTGAAATCATATTTAGAGGCAAATCACAGCAAACTTTACTCGAAGGTTTCCACCTTTTCTCCTCTGAACTGTCTGCAGAGCCACCCATGAGGACCCTGACTATATAGGTGGGTAAACCCCTGTTCAGACTGGTTGCGTTGAATGAGGGTGGGAGAACTGCAGCGAGAGTAAGAGAGAGAACGAGTTGGAGAGAGTGGAACAGATGAGCTAAGAGATGTACAGCACAAACAATCACAGCTATAATAGTAGAAATATTGGCAGCACATTGCTGTGAAAAAAATTTTGGACCTCTTTCTGATTGCATGTGTATCGCACACTAAACTGTGACCAATCCTCAAACAGAAGACAGATTCAAGTTTTAAAATCAAGTTTTAAATTATATTTTATTTAATTATATAAAAAGGTAATCCAATACCTAAATAACCAGTGTGAAAGCCATAACAACTGCAACGGAATGCTTCTAATATCTGGAGATCAGTCTCCAACATTTCTGTGATGGAATTTTGACTAATTTTTCTTTGCAAAACCGCTTTAGTGCAGCCAACAAGGAAGGGTTTACAAAATTGAAATGTGCCTTAAATTTTATTCCTTTTGAGCCATTCAGAGGTGGATTTACTCTTCTCCTGGCGGATCAAATATGTTTTGACAGCACTGCAGTAGTATGTATAAACACTAAAACAATGATACTAACAATAATAACAATGATATTATCTGTGGCAGCAGGTTCACATGCATTGCAACAACAATGCATGTGAACCTGCATGTCGAGAGCGTCCCCCAGCAGTTTAAGCCTTTATAACAGCATAATTAGGGGCTAGGTTAAGGCCGTCTTAACCACATTCTTTATCTCAAAAGGAGCGATTTAATCCTAAGTGTAGGGAGGATGTCTGCCTCCCATACCAAGACTGGAAGGTGTTTCCACAGGAGAGGAGCCTGATAACTGAATGCTCCGGCTCCCACTCTATTTTTGGAGACTCTAAGGGAAAAGAATGTTTTTGAATCATTTAATTATGTGTTTTACATCACATTTCCCTAAAACAGAGACATTAGATCATTTTACAGAAGGCCTTGTAAGTACATTTGTAATATGAAATGTAGCTTTGATTTTTTGACCCTAACAAGAATCAAATGCATTAGTGCATCTGATCATATTATTGAAAATATATTTCATCTTCGGAGGAGCCACTGATGCTCTGAGTTAAGTTTCATGTCACTCCACTTATTTGTCAAGGTTGTTTTGTGAGCCGACGGAGGGCACAGTGCTCCTATGTAAGACTAGGAACAACAGAGTGCTGTTTCATCTTGAGATGCCTCATAGTCACACCTGAGCACTGCAGCAGAAAATGCATTAGTCACCCATTCAGAGTTGCTCTACAGTTAGAGAGTCGGTGCTCAGAAATTTCCATGCAGCAGAGATCTTTAATAGCTGGGGTTTTTAGTGGCTAACACGTGTCCTTGGCCCTGCCCCAGTGAGGTTTCTCCTTTCCTCACCAATAGGAAAAGGGCTTTATGTTTCTTTTTTTTTATTATGGTGCTGCTGTTGCTTCAGTCATACAGTTGCATAACAATGAGAGGCCCACATGAGGACTACATCTCTGTTCTTTGGATCTCATCCCAACCTTGCCGAGTAAAAAAAAAAGTACCTGGCATCTCTCCAGCCTTCTGCGGAGGTGCCGTGCTAGGATTCAACACAGCCACAGAGTAAAATTAGTTCTCCTCCATCACGTCTTCAGAAAAAAAATGGTGGCACTTTCTGTGGACCCCTTCTGGACATGCTTCTGTCAGGGAGACGAAATGAGCTAGTTGATTTCAATAGCACTCACTTACAGCAAAACCATATAAGAGTAAGAATTGAAATCTTTCTACCTTCATGGGAGAACTGTCACAGGTGGATTTGTAATGACATTGATATAATGGATTTATTTTGGGAGATGAAAAATGAGACAAAAGCCTGAAGGACTAGGTAGGTAAGGCAAAGTGAGGGGGAGGACAGATGTTAATGTAAGGTTGCCACAGAAAGTACATGATGAAAGACCTCCAGGAGTGGGGGTCTGACTTGATGCCATTTCTAGAGATCGCCCCAGTGCAGCCCTGTGCTTATTATGGTCTACACGTGACACTCTTTCTATTACGACCCCGCCCCCAACTTTCTCTCCCTCTCTATATCACACACACATAACCTTCAAGCAACATACAGAACACTAATCCTGACCCTGACCCCTCATCGGCCTTTCTCACGTTTTACATTTCCTCTCCTAATTCCATCAGTGTTCTCCCAGTCAGTCCCCTCAGCTTGTTGAGAGCTCCCCCCATCTCCAAGAATGCTATATCAAAGGACAGCAACAAGATGAGAGGCTAAGCATAAGGCTCTGTCACCATGATTGGATAAAGGTGGCTAGCTGACGAGTACAGCTGATATCAATTGATGCCCAAGACCATGGGGCGGATAATTAACACTGAGCATGGGGTGTGCAAGGGGATAGTCCCCCTGACGGAACTTTCGCTAGAACTTGCTTTTCACAAAAACACAGTCAGTAAGTTCTAAAACTATTGATTCCTGTTTCAGTTTCAAGATATTGGCATTGTTAATATTGGCTCACCTTCACAGCATATAGGCTTACTGGAATACTTGAATAGAGCAGAGCCACCTTTATATTTGCATAAGAATCACTGCATTAACTGTCATGGTGGTCCATCTCAGAGACACATCATAAAGAACCGGACCTGGACCAGCCACAAAAATCTGTCTGTTCTGTTATTACACATCAAGACAAAAATTTGGTAGTGAAAAGAAATTACACTGCATTGCATCCAAATGATAAGAGAATATAACAACAGACAGGGGTCAAATATTTCATCTCTTATATTTTCCAACATAATGACATTTAGTTATGATATATTTTATCTGCCTCAAACTCATTGACTTTAAGTGTTTACATCTGCATTAACGGCAAGACCTCTGGAGAGTAATCTGAGACTGAATTTCATAGCATAGTAAGAAAATAGATTTTTGTGTTTTTTCTCAGACACTAAATAATTTCCACATAATGATGACATAATGAAGCACCACTGAGGACAAACATGTGAGCTTTGGTTGATGACAGAAAAACTGGAAAATCACTGATACATCATCATGACTTAGTACTTCCTGGCTGGGGAGGAAGTTATGTAGATAAAAGTGGTGACCTCAATTACAAAGTTTGAGACTTTCCTTTGTATCAGATTACAAGCAGAAAAAAATCCCCCCACCCCAACCCCCACAGTGAGATAAGCCCAACCTGTAAACTGGGTGTGTTAAGGCTGGAAAATTCCAGGGTTTCTTTTTGGAGAAAAACAGTTGTGTTTACTCCTCCATCTCTCCAGAGACATTAACTAGGTCAAGCGAAAATGAATCTGCCAACAGACTAAAGAGCAGTGGTGACAGGAGGGAGGGAGGTGGTGGTGGTGGTGGTGGTGGAGATGGTGGCAGGCATTCAGTGGACATTGACAAATCTCATAGTCAGGATGAAACTCAGTTGCCTAATTTTAGCTCACACCTCCCCCATGGCCCATTAACTTCTGAGGAGGTCTGAATTCACGTAGCACTGGTTGGAGCTATCTCAGCAGGTCCTTGGGTAAACAGTTTAATGGTCACACAGCTAATTATGAAAAGCCACAAGCGAAGCCGGTCAAGGAGACTTTATTTTGCAACAATTTAACCACAACCATATCTCACTTTTCTGGAGAGCCTTTTAAAGGACGTTTCCCTCAATGCACTGAAATTCTTCTCAGATTGTGTGCATGTGAATTCTATCGATGATTTCTTATTGGGTTGCTGGAGTTCACCCAAGGTCAGACCAACCTCTCTGTGGTATTTTCATTTAGTCAATAAAACGTGACCACGTGAAACCCTGGGTTACATCTTCCAGATGAGATTTTCTCAGTTTCCTCTGAGATGAACATCAGTGTCCACAACCTTTGTATTATACCCCCTTTTGCGATTAACAAGACCATGAAAGTGTATTTTCAACTATTGACGACATCCTTTTATTTTTGGTAATGGTCCAACAAATTAGGACAAAGCAAAGGAAACCAGATAATTATGCAAGAAGGGTGCCTGATGTCATTGAAAGCCATAAATTTAGGGTTATCTTTACGTATTATGACACATATTTCAGAGCCATGATGGTCAAGGGATGCGAACAAAGGGGAAATAGCCTCAAATGTAACTAAGCACATTGGGTCTGACAGCTAATCCTCTGGCGGCTTTAGCCAAATGTTTTAGGTTAATTTACAGGTCTACTTTTCCACAAGGTCAGGAGGTTCGCAGTGTCACAGATGGCTGAGCCCAGGAGCTGAGGAGCTGGTATTTCTTTGCAAAGAGAAACAGAGAGGAAGGGGTGGGGCTGGGGGGCAATGGTCTTTCGGCAGGTCAATGGGTTTCTGCTCCTTCGTGTGTGCGTGCGTGTGCATGTACGTGTGCAAGTTTGTACTTGAACGGAGCCACAAGCTGCAATTTGTTTGTATTACTGTCCCAATTTTCCAAATCCCTGCTTTTTCATTTTGATTAAATGAGCCCCAAATGGTGCAATCTTATTTAATTAAAATAAGAATTTTACAGATTTATGTCAAAATGTGTGTTTTACTGGGGCTGATTTAGGAATAATGAGCTTCAGCACTTCTAAGAGGAATGCCAGAAATCAGCGGCTGTAACCAAAATTATAGATGATGCCGTGTATCCTAACAGCTTCTGTCTTGCTCTGAAACACTTGAGAAGTAATGCCAGTGTGCGCTGGTACTTTAGCACACAGTAACCTCTGGCTTTCCTTGCCTTCAGTCAAGTTTTTCTACTGTTGTGAAAACATGAGCTCTGGTCTGATGATAATGGAAGACAAAGGGGAAAATATTGTATAATATTATTTATTATAAGAATTGTGTCCACATCTGAAGTACCAACCAGAATGGAAAACCACAAACAACTCAAATGTTTAACATGCGTCAATGTGTAAAAAAGAACACGGAGAAAGAGGAGCAAAAGGCTCATGGCATGAGCTATGTAGCTCATAAGGTGGAGTCCCAATTAGAAGGTTGGTGGCTTGATCCCCACACAATGCCGCCACATGTCGTAGGGTCTTTGAGCATGACTTTGAACCTCAATTTGCTCCATGGCCGCTTCCCAAGGACTGTACGTATGTATTAGGAGTTCTGAATGTATATACTATACGATAAAAGGTGATGGTAAAGAGTGAATAATAGTATCATTGGAAGTCATCAGTCCATGCCCAGAGCAGACACAAACTGTGAAATGTTAAGTTTATTCATTTTCTTTCTAGTTGTATGAATCATCAAGAATAACTCTTTTTCTAAAAATAACGACTGTGACATCTTTAAAAATCTTGGATGAATAGATAACAGATTTATATGGTAGATTTTTACGAGCAGATATTCACAGACACATTTGTTGTATTTAATTTGCTGTAACTTTGGAAATATTTGCCTTAATGTGGGTAAAATTGGAAATTGGAGGCTTGAAACGGATGTTTCCAAATCCAAATAAATCTTTATTGTCAAATAAAAATAGACATTTAGGGTTCAGTTTAATAACTGGATGCAGTGCTGCAACATTGATGGTTTAACAGCAGGCTTCACAATGATCTGGGACACTAAGATAGGTGCCTAATTTAGTTTTGCCTGGGGGCTTTTTTTCAATGTCATCATCTATCCCTTCCAAGTTTTTGCTGTATGCTTTCAAAATTAGAGTCAAAATACTCTCAAAATGTTTCTTAAAAATAATGCTTATCCATTACGTGTCAATAATATGGTCTCAACTGCTAACTGTGTAGAAGGTGATGCTTTAGTGAAAAGACCGAAAACCTCTCCAAGGAAAGGAAAACAGGAGCATGTCATTAGTTAGGCGTATGATGGTAAGCCGGTGTATGGTCGGCTAATTGTAACTTCCGTATTCATTTAATGCATTATTACTGTTGCGGGAAACATATGGACCAGCATGCAACAGCTTTTGAAAAGAGAGAGTCTAGAAACAGAAAATTCTGAAACTGAGCCATCAACTACATTATTTAGTGGTAGCCTAGCAGGGACGTGAGTGGAGGCCATCAGCAAAACAAAGAAAAGACGTAAAAGTTGAATTGTTTCAACTCTACCGGAGATCCATCATGCCCTCGCCCTATGTGCTTTGTATGAAGTTCTAAAATCAAGCAATGGTTCTGATTTAACTTAAAAGACTACTGACAGCAAATATTTCATCCCTAGCCAACAAGGTTGTGGAGTATTTTATCCACTTGAAAAGTCAACACAACCAACAGGAGCGAGTGATGATGAAGTGTGCAAAAGTGTTGGAGAAAGACCTTCCACTGCTGCCCAAGGGGCAACTGGCAGAGATCAGGGAACAGTGGAGCGACTGAGGGCTATGGACCAAGAGCACCTGGAAGAGAGATCATGGAACAAGGGAGCGACTGAGGGCTTTGGACCAAGAGCACCTGGAAGAGAGATCACAGAACAAGGGAGCGACTGAGGGCTGTAGACCAGGAGCACCTGGAAGAGAGATCCCGGAACAAGGGAGCGACTGAGGGCTGTGGACCAAGAGCACCTGCCATCCTTCCCTAGTAGAAGAGAGTAGTTGTGTGCGTCCTCCTGGTCCAATGAGAGTAAGTTACATTTATTGCCCTCGCTCACTCAATAACTATACATTATTTGTGTTTGTGTGTGTGTTGGCCATCAGAGATGCAAAACGTATATATTTCAAATAGAGTGGAGTAACGTGACTCTGAAAGGGTTCTTGACTGAAAAAAGAATGAACAATGCTGAGTAAAGAGTGATACATTGTTTATCATTATTAATAATGATCTGAGCATTAGATTTAAAAAAAAACCTGCTAGCATGACGGGACTCGCCTGACATTTAGTTTCTGAATTTGTTTTTGCGTTTTTTGTGAGTAACACAATGCTAGGGAGAACTCATGAATGTCGCCTGAACAATCTCAGGTAATCAACAAAGGGAGTTTAAGGAACTTACGTTCTGCCAGTTTGGGCAGCATGTGACTCTGTTCTCTATCATGTGAGTAATTATTGAAACATGATAGGGTACTTCAGAATTTGGGGCAAAACTAAGTCTCCATTCTTTGCATTGAATGCTAGAGGGCATTGAGAAGAGAGACCCCCCAGCCATTCTAACTGCACCTGACCTGACCTTCGGCCGTTAGAGTAGAAAGTAACAAGACACAATGTGAAATGTTAGTTCTTGCACTACAGAAAATTCATTTTAGGAGTGTCAGCTGAAATGTCTCTGCTGAGTTACATGTCATCTGGGAAATCACATGAATGAGATCACTGTGAGACGTGTCAGGGGTCTCTGCTAACTTAGTACATTCACACTAATACGAGCCTACAGAGTGGTTTTCCATCTCTCGACTGCACAGTAAAACAGATATAAGCTAAACACTTCATGATATTTTTACCCGCGGGGTTGGCTTTGCTTAACATCTGGGTCGTGCGGTCATGTGAGTTAGAATAAAACGTTTCAACATTGTGGAAACTACACACAATCTTCCTAAGGACCCTAACATGCACAGTACCCAAAGCTACAGGAAACAAGGCATGACTGCACAACCTGGAAGTTAAGCGAAGCTAGCATGGCTAATCATAATATCATTAAATGTTTGTGTATTATGTCTGTTTTATTCACTAAATGAAGCATCCAATAGCGAGTTCGGGGATGCATTATGCAAGTGTCCTTTGCAAACACTTACGTTGTGTTGTGGTTTTTGCAGATAATGGTTTCTTAAAGTGTTGTGTTGTTCGTAGCGTCCATGTGTTGTCAAATTGAGAAAGTTGTTTTCTTTATTTGCAGAGTGCTTGCTTTGTCAAAGGCATACAGAAGGTTCGCTGGGTTCCAGGGAGATTCTCGCTGTGAGGTAACAGTCCTAACAACTACACCTACCACCACTTGCACCAATGCTCCTTTCGTTCAGACTACTTTTTTTTTGAAAAAACAAAAACAAACCATCAGCCTAATGCTTCTGTGTTTATCAAAGTAAGAAACCCATTACTGCTCTCTTCGGTTGTAATCCTCTCCATCCACATTCCCCCTACAATTTGAGCACTGACAAGAAATGTCAAAAGCTTGTCATTATATGTGGCGCTCATGTGCCCATGGTCTGACTCATGAGCATGCTCTATTCAGCCTCCCACTTCAATTTGCACATTTCATCTGCTGCTCCTTCCTCCATCCATGCTAACGTCAGAAAAAGGCTGGCTCTACTCCTACATCTCCTGCAGAGTGTGACCAGTTCCCAGTCCCAGACTGCAGCCTCTCTGTAGATCGATAGCTGACACAGAGGGCCTTCGTACTGCCTGTCTAATTACCAGGCCACATGGGGGGGCAGCCGAACAGCACACGGTGTACGATATCAGCTCAGTGTGTTCCTTCACATCTCTGCATAGCGTTTCTCTGTCCTTGCCTGAAGCTGGGCCAAAGAACATCATCTGTATCTTCACCCCCTAGTGCTCCAGTTTCTCCCTCACATGCACACTAGCTGGAGCTCAGCAGTCTTTGTGAAAAGTCCAACATATGGAAACAGAAATAGCTCCACAAATAGACCCATCGTCTGGTGCCCAGGGGAGCAGCAGTCCCACTTCTGCATGCTCTTGCCTCCCATTCCGTGTTTGCCTGGGGCCAAAACAAGTTGCCAAGAACCACAGGGAAATCAAATTCGGAATTATTAGATCGCATTGAAGGTATTAATGCAGAGAGAGTTTTACGTGCATAAATAGATGTTGTGAAAATAGGTTGACTTCTGATGTTTTGCCACACTCCAATCTGGAACGAGTGAACAAATGGCCAGTATCCGATAGGTGTGTTTAAATCTGTGAATAAAGTGTAATAAATTGGGAAAGACAATCGATGTGAAAATGGAAGTAATTCATCTCTGGATGCCATTACTATGGGGATTAGATTACTTAAGGTTTACATTTGAGGCAAACGTGTTACATGATGCTCTCCGTACGGTGACAGGATGCAGGCAGCACTCAATAAATGTGTAGAAACCTAGCCTGCAAGATACCAGCATGACGTGGAAGTAAAATATTCCATGTTGAATTTTGGATATATTACTTTAATTTCATTCTCTCTTGTTAAAACCCAATCAATCTTGAGAACAGAGTGTACATTCTATGAAACACATTATTGATGGTGGTTTGATAGCATGTGAGAGTGGGAGGAGACAGACTGTAAACGAGTAAATAAGATCTCCATCTGTCTAGTGGCTCCTTTGCCATTTTTCTTTTCTTTTTTAGTTGTCATGATGTGATAGATACAAATATTGTCTCTTCCCTGGACTCTGTCCTGTGTCCTCGGGATGGCCTTCCACTCCATCCGGCAAGGATTCATCCCTTTCCCCACTTTATCTCCCTCCCTGCTGCAAGACGCGTTGTGTGTACAGAGAAGAGGACACATTTCACTGACAAATCTGGATGTGCTGTGTTGCCATTAAAACATATTTCAGTGATTTGCAAATGTGCAAATTTGATTCCAACTGAATACAGTATAGAAACAAAATTCTTAATGTTCTATTTCTTTTAAGATCAAGGAGTGGAGTACGTTAGTTTGCTGTACATCTACCCAAAACATATAATCATAATATGATTACCCAAAGGGGAGCACTGACAGAATTCCAGTGCAAGTTGACTAATCTCAGTTACAGTAATTTATTCCAGGCCTTATCATATCAACATGTTTGCTAACGTTTAAACCAGTTCTATTTCTTTCTTTTTACACTTAGTACAACACTTAGTAAGTGATAGAAGAGAGAGGACCCTGATTGTGGTACTTGTGAACGTGGATACAGTATATATATTACTTTTGCTTGTTAAGTCTGGACTGCCAGTTTAGTATTAAGACTGTTTTACTGTGAAACCACTTTGTTGTCCTGCAGGAAAAGCAGAGACGTTCCTGAAACGTTTTTTAGGCGTTACCAGCCAGCCAGAGCAATGCCTATTTGGTATTGGAGGAGTAAGTTAAACTAGTGTATTATGATATGTCTAATAAGCCAGAATGAATGATAATGGATTAGTTTATATTACGTAAACATTCACGTGTGGCTAGCGACTCGGTCAAAACCGTAAATGAGTGATTGCGACCTGGGTGAACCCAGTTCAAGTGCATCCATCTCCTGATGAGTGTGTCGAGTTCAGGTACTGCAGATCATATCTGCTAAAAACAGTTATCTCTCACACATCAGTATGTTTTGAGTGCAGTCTTTTCTTGTCATCATTTAAAAGACTTCTGGAAGTTTATGAAAAAAATGTAGCATAGCTCAGAAGATGTGTCATATGAAGTAAGCTAATTTAGCCTACTTCACTAATACCTCATATTCTATTATACATAAAGACAAAAGTTATTTAATCTTCTCTCATGAAAACATTAGTTTTACTCATTAGTAAAAAAGAAAAGGCATTAAAATATTAATAAAACACCAAATACATGTCTGGAGATTGCTTTGGCTTTCCTTGCGGTATATTCACCAACCCCATGCGCCTCTCAGGTGCCACCTACTTGCCCATCACCCTCTCACTGATTCGTCAGTTTCTGCTATCTTTTCTGCTTCCAACACATGAACCTCAGGACAAAATGTTCACCTGCTGTCTTTTATATTCATCTCATTGACAGGTGCCATTGTAAAAAGATGCTACAGTGCTTTCAGTGTTTATAATTTTATGGTTGATCGATGTGCAGTTTATCCCTTGAGTTGTCCATCTCCCCAGTGTTTAACAAAGAACATCATTTCTATAGTCGCTGAGCCGATATGGGGTATATGCAGGTTTTGTCCGCGTGTGTGTGTGCACGTTTGTTGTTGGCGTTACAAGAGAAAAGTTGGGTGCAGTGGGAAACCCCTTTGATGTGATGAGAATCCACAGAGCACCTGCAAATGAAAGTCTGCTCTGTTTCTTTAGAGTCTTCACCAGCATCTGTGGCTGAGGAGCCAAACTCTGTTGCTTTTTAATAAGTTGCTGCCTGAAGGATTGGAGAATACTTGTCCCTCACATTCAGAGGTGTCTCCAGATTATCTGAATCTGTTGATGATGTAATGGTCTGAAAATGGTGAAATCTTCAAATTCCATGTGATTCCACAGTGGGAAAGATAATTTTTGAACAGATGGGCTACTTGCAGTGCCCTACCCCATCTTTGCTTGTGAGTGTCTGAGCCTTCTAACGCTTTCATGCTCTGTCATGATACCATCACCTGTTACAAATGAAGGTCTTCCACTGGATCGTTCCAATCAGGTGCTTATAATGTTCCCTGTCCTATTTTGAGACGTGTTACTGGTATAGAATTGGGAATAAGCATCAATTACAAAAATCTATAGATTTGACGAAGTGCAACTTAGTCGGTTTTCAGTTGAATTAAATGTCATTAGAAATATTCTGTTTTAATCATGTTTTACAGTGTACCAACATTTTCGGAATTGGCCATCTGTCTACACATACGTACAAATTATTCTTAAATTTGACCTCCCCCATATCTTAATTCAGGTCACATATATAGTATTGACTTTCAGATACATGGAATATGAAGAGTGTAGAATCTTGGGACAATAGAGCTGCTTCAAAGCTCTGCTGCCTTCTGACGATTGCCTCTCCATCAGCAAACAGTCCTCTGGACACCCTCACACCTACCGGAGGAGAGCAGGTGCAGGATAGCACGTACAAGCATCAAAGTACACAGATGCAAAGCTCACAGCACATTCACGCTCGTCACTTAATGCATCTGTTTTCCAGATAAGATTAATCTACACTCTATGTTTGCATGGGCACATAGACATTGACATATTCAGACATATTCAGACATATTCCTTTGCAGAGCTGTTATCTATCAGCTTGTACAACGTGTAATTCTACAGAGACTACCTCTTTGATTAGCTGGTTTGACAAATGGTTGTTTTTGCAGTTGGATATAGATCATTTACATATAATAAAGAAACAATGCAAAAAATTGTTGTAATCATACAAAGTGTTGCATTTTTAGATTAATGGTATGACAGTAGTATAATATTAACAACAATTCAAAAGAACTCATCAGGGCAGCACGTCTGTGGTTTACGTCAGACCTTGTCGGACAAAACATGCTCGTCTAGACTGTACAACTCTCTCGCTCGCCAGAGGAGAGTGAAGGCTTTTATATCACTGCCTACATCCCAGACTCTAATGACATAAAACCTTGGATCACAGTAACAGATAGGACTTTGAAGCCAGCTGTCACTGCAACTGATATCACAAAAGGTTTAGATGTCCTCTTTAGTAAAATACATCAAACAAAGCCAATCGACAGTCCGACCCCAAAAGTGCATATGGTGACAGACTCACAAACACACAAGCTACTCTAAAACAAACCCCCCAAAAAGGCCTTCCTTTTTTCCCCCTCTCTTTTCCTTCCTCCCTTACACTCCTGAAGCCTCCTCACCTCGGAAATCAGTGGGTGGATGCAGCAAATTGCCTCTGACCTTCTAAGGCTGTCAGGAAACTGCTGACTTCAGGTTTCAGGGCTCAAATGGCTACCCCCTTCCTTCTTACCTCCAAAGAATGCTCTCTCTCCCTCTATTACTACCTGCGTCCCCTCCTGGCCGGCTTATATTTCACACAGAGGAAGTCACAAAGTCCCTCTCCCAGCACGAATCCTGACAATAAAACACTCACTGCAAAAAAACAGCCACACTAGAGAGAACCCAAAATATTGTTAAATTATATCAAATTGTAATCAAGGAGGTAAGAAATTTTTCACTTGGTGAGAATTCTTAAAAGATCTGATCGTGGCATAAAAGTCTGGCCAATGAAAAACTTAATTGGACCTTAAAACTAGACAAAAATAACGAGATATTAGGCTTATTTTTTTGTCAGGTTTTAAGACTAGTCAACGTCTTCCACTGCTAGACTTTTTAGGTTAGTTTTAAGAAGTAAGAAGAAAAATTTACCCTTTAATGTCCTACTCAACTGTTTGGTTGAGCACATTATGAGTCCCTAGTTCTAATTGAAAAATATATACCGCATGTGGCAGCATGTATATGCTAAAGAGTAAGGGGCTAAGGCTGGAGCCCTGGGGAACACCACAGGTCAAGGGGTGACAGAAGAGGAAGCATTAACCATTAAAGGTTTAAATTCAATAAATGAAACACAGATTATGCCCAACAAAACTTCTTTCTAACATGTCTGTTTTTCTCGTAAATTGAATGTGCATTTGTTTAGGAGTACAAGTAGAGGCAAGACAGTCTGACATTTTAAAAAGCTGACTTGCCATAGTTTTATAAGATTGACGGACATGACTCTCACACGCCACTGGACTGGGTTTAAACCCATCCAGCAGAGGCATCGGGAGGTTGCTATTATTGTGGTCCACTTTATTTAAAAAAAGGTTTAGGCATCCCAACTGATTACAGGTCTTCATAAGAACAGGTCCAAAAGGAGCTACAAGAAATATGATGATTTCAGTCAGATGCGGCTGAAAACTACACAAAACTACACTTTGCAGCACGGCTATAGAGAGAAGTGACCTTCCTTGACCTGTGACACCCACTAATTATTTCTGGGTTACACAACAAGAGTTTCATTGTGGGTAAACTATTCAACAAGTGCGGCAAAAGAGGAATGTGGAATAAAATAAAGAAAAGATGGAACAGAGTCCTTATTTTTCTGCTACGTTGATTTTGAGTCCCTTTCAGACTTGTCTGTCTTCAGTGACTCAAATAGCGATGTTACAAGGATGTGTCTTCAGACTTGGAGCCAAATAAATTCAAATCATCAACATGGCAGCTTCTCTGGTCTCCACATGAAGCCACAAGGAGAGAGCAGAGCAGCTAATTAAAACTAGTAGAGGGTTCGCTGTGTCCTACAGCTGTACAATATTTATGAAATGTGTAATTCTAAGTGACACATTTATTTGATCACACAGATTTGTCCTCTCACAGAGTTTTATGTCAGTAGAAAATAATTCCAATTTGGAGTAGGCATACTTGTTCTGGACTAGATCTCATCTGGTTACTTCCACCTCACGACTCTTTAGACAAGCACTGTACTTTTTAATCAACTATATTTTTGAAAGCTAAAACACTCTGCAATTAAAAGCAATAAAGGCAAACACGTAAAAAAGAGTGTTAGTTTACCTTTGTTAATGAAGTAAAACTTTGATTAGTGATTTGTAAGTAATACTTTGATTAATTTATAGTAATTATTTTACATATGGTAATATTGGTTACACCACTGACTTTGGTCCGGGATACTTGGGTCCTGGGGAGACTTAACTATTTCTAACTAAAAATAATAATAGATTTTTTTAATGAATGTTTATAATTATTAACGATTAGTTTGTGAAAACCTTATAAAACCACAATAGATTATTGCAAGCAAATTGTAATAGGCCTTAATGTTTAATCTTCATATCACATGTATACTAATATTTCAGTATCGTCTCTTAATTGTCAGGAAATCCCATGAAAAATATAATTGAGAGAATTGTTTTAATTCCTATTAATGTATGCATCAACCTCAGATAATGCTTATTACTGTAGAGAAATGGTAATAAACTTTTTCATTAACCTTAAATATAGACAAATACATTAATTACATCATTATATAATGAATGGCAAAAAAATACATCAGTTAACTGTTAAAGAATATAACTATGTAGTTAATGCTTTTTAGGATATTAATGAATGTTAATGAATGCAGCCTTGTCGTAAAAGTGTTACAAAATAATCAACATCAAACACCGCTGATGCATGAAGGCACCACTACTCATAATCTAATGACATGACGACCATTATGAAAACTTCTAGTTTATACATTTTATAAATGTTATTCATTCTGTTTACGTATTAATTTGAATACAGGACTGGTGTTTTTGATGGAGTATTGATTCATGGTGGTTTCTGATGGTTTAACTTAAGTTAATTAATGTTAATAAATCTGCTCCGCCTATGATTTCTACTATCATGACTTTAACCTGTTGTTTAGGACATCTGACTTAATATTATGGCAAGCAGAACAGCAAACAAGCCGTTGTATGACTGAAACAAAGTCATGCCACCGGATCTAGAGTTACCTGTACGTAATAGAAAATGAGAGGGAAAGTTACATCAAACAATGTGTCAGTATTTCCTCATGTTTCTAATGCAGGTCATAAAGATTAAACTTCTCCACTGGCACAATATTCCACTACAGCATGTTTCCACATGAACCATTAAGCAGACTGCTCTCATTAAGGGATTTAATTGTAAAAGATGGTCTGTTTGAAGGCCAGTTAGTGCCAAAACCCAGAATCTAGTTTGATCCACCACAGGTAGAAGTATGAGAGCCTTCATAGCCCACGATGAATGCAGACACATGGGTGTCCATGACTAATAGTCCATCAGCATTCACATGAACAGAAACGTAAAATCATACATTCAGAAGACAGCAGAATTAAAAACATTTGAATTTTATGCATTATTTGAAATCTGAGATACATACATTGTTTTTGTTCTTATATTCAAAGAGCAAATCACACACAGATAAAACAGTTGTTCAGCTCACAGTGGGGTACTCATAGTCTCTCTTTTCAGATAAAAATGAGTTTTGCATCTGTACAAAAACCTTTTTATACAGATGCAAAACTCATATATTCTATTACATTAAAGGATTTAACACAATCCAAACAGACTTGAGAATCTCTAGAAAAGAGGAGCTGCACTAAGTTAACAACATCAGTTTTGATGCAGAA
>VRLP01005376.1:0-37628 GCA_009660295.1 Lophius piscatorius | reverse complement strand
AGAGAGAGAGAGAGAGAGAGAGAGAGAGAGAGAGAGAGAGAGAGAGAGAGAGAGAGAGAGAGAGAGAGAGAGAGAGAGAGAGAGAGAGAGAGAGAGAGAGAGAAAATGAAAGCAAGACAATCGAAATTAGGACCCCAAAAAGCGCCCGGTTTGGTTTATTGCCATACTAATCCACATTTAAGGAAGGGGGTTGACCTGCTATCTTGGTGTAAAAAAAAAATGCAGTCACCAAAATCTAACATACATATAGACTTCAAAAAATAATATATGTATAGAAATAAATATATATGTATGTATAATATAGGCATATATATGTACGTATGTTTTAATATTTGCATATACTGTATATGTATGTACGAAAAACATTTCCTCGGCATACCACCTTAGAATATAAACCGGCTCTCCAAGTACCACCATTATGACCCATGTATAAATACATTAGTAGAAGTACGTAACACTATTCAGCTAAACGTAGTTCAAACACGATGGAAATATATTCTCAATAACAATATTATTTATTACTGACTTGCCACAAGTGCAGAAGTTTGCAGATATGCTAATTAGTCTTCTCCTTACTCACTAAAGCTGTCAACACTTTTACTCCTTAATCTTTTTCATATTTCTGACTGCATTTATCCCAGTTCTCTCCTGGGTATAACATGGACATAAATTTCAGGATTCATATTGGTCTAGAGTGTGGGCACGTATGTGACAGTGATTGAACCCTGCTGGATCACAAAATAGCCACCTGAGCTGGACCCATTTCATGCCATCCTATTATGTCTTGTCCCCGCCTTCCTATTATGTCTTGTCCCCGCCGCTAAGAGACAATGGCCGGAGAGTCACAAATATTTTATCTGACCCCCCACACAGTGAAAGGAGGACACATTTAGCATTTAGTCTGTTTTTTTCCAGTAGGAAGAGGAAAAGATATATTTAGAGGTTAAATGCTTGAGGATGAACTTGCATATTTCAAGTGTATATTATAGATTTAGTATTTGTTAATATTAATTAAGCATTATTACACTCCCTCTCTCCAAAAGCTCGGTGAATGGTACGGACGCAGACTTGAGGTCCGGTTCCTGCTCAGCCTCCAATGGTTTGGACAGTCAAGTGCCTTCCAGCTCTCACGTCCCCACCCTCAGTCATGTTGTCAATGGAGACTCATCGCCCAACTGCACCCTAATCCACCAACCATCGGATAGTGATGCAGAAGGTAGAACAGGTGAGTTTTCATTTGACAATTATGATTGGGCGATAAATTGTAAAAAAAGATGTAATTTCAATTCAGACCCATTTGTGATCCTGTTTCGAAGTACAATGCCTGTGCAGCATTTTAATTCATAACATTAATTGTGGCAAAACCAGCGACTGTACTTATTCTCCCTCAGCCAATGAGAATGTGGCGTTAGATCATGTGACGCTTAAAGTGCAGAAACTTCAGCATCATGTGGGGAAATCAGGAGACAGAGAAATAGGAGAAAAGTTATCTGCCTGTGTGAGAGAAATATACAAATAAAAAGGCAGAATGCACCCGTAAAAATCTCACTAACACTGTTGAGAACAAGTTACATCCAAACAACTACACTGAGCTTCTGCTGAAAAAGGGCTCACGTTCTTGTGTAACTTTCTTGTGCTCCACCAGTATCACATGAGAATGTGATACTGTTATTGACCAGTATGTGATACTGGTCAAGGTGAAAAAAGAGCCAAATATAAACCCTTGTCCTCCGCTTACTAAACTTGGAGCACAGTTTATGTTCATACTCTCTGCTACAAACCAGGCTTGGCTTAAGAATGTGGCCTTATGGTTATCGTATATCTATGATGTCAGGGGGAGTTGGTTGAATGTTAAATGTGTAGCGACAACAGCATAAAAACATTTTGGAGAACCTCCGTCCAGTTAGAAGTGTATTCTTGTTGTCATATGGAGGCACTCCGGAGACTGTGAATTTATTCTAGCTGTTGAAAAAAAGTTCCTCTTCCCTAGAATCTGGACCAACCGCAAGTCAGGGCCGAGTTAAGTGAGATTAAGAATATTCTGGAGGTCTCAAGAGCCAGTTGAGTGCAACAAAATTAAAAATGATACCACTATCATCTTAATTCTCCAAAAAAATAGTCCGATTCTCATTATAGCCAGAATCACCTGTCTTACATTGAGTACATTATGGTGGCTTGGAAGATTTTGAATAAAGTCTTTGAGTTTCTAGGTTTGTATGTTGTTCAAGATTTTTCACTGCCACAGAAATCTGCAATCCCGCAACCAGTTTGTTAATTCTATGATATGATTTGGGATATCATCTGTACTGGATTTATTTGGTAAGCTAAGCAAAGGATAGCATGCAAATCAGTACCCAAATGCTTCAACTGTACATGAGAATTGTTTCAGCATCATTTCTGTCATACCAGCTGGGCTTAGACCACTTAAAGCTGAACTTCTTGATGGTTTTACAACTACTGCTAGTGTTTGAATCATTTTAAAATGCTATTCCCTGAACAACCTGGCCTTTTCTTTTTTGTTTGGTTTTGTTGTTTACTTCTTTTAATGTAAGATTTGTGTGACTATGCTGCGTACTGATTGTACAACACATCGCTCAAATCTGTTGTTATTAAATGTGCTTATAAATAAAGTAGAGTTCAATTAATAAGAACAGAATGGTTTAAGTAATTTACAAAATCTGTGATGCCTCACTACGGTGACAGATTAATAGGTGACATTGGTGTTCCATTTTTAAAAATCATGGATGGGATGGGGGAAATCTTCCATACATGTGTGCAATTCATTGTCCTCTCTGCCTTGTCTGCAGTTAATGGGGAGTCCAATGATGCTACTGAGAGTACAGCACCTGCTCAAGTAGATGATGTGCTGCCCCCTGCAGACAACCGCGAGGACTGCAATCAAGATGCCACCGTGCTGGACCCCGACACAGCACCAGATAGCTCATCTCAACCCCCATCAGCGTCCCCAGAGACTCCAGCCTCCTCCTCTTCTGCTGCTAAGCCTAACGATGACACTGCTGCTGCTCCTTCCTCCACAAGCACCTCTCCAGCACAGGGGGCTACCACCACCACCACCAGCACCACAACCTCCTCCTCGGTGTCCTCTCCCCCCCCAGCAACGGGAGAAGCCAATGCTTCAGGAGATGCTGGTGGTAGCAGTAGCAGCAATGCAGCTGTAACTACAGATGAGGCAAAGCCCAGGCAACAAGTCTCCAATACTGGAGCCTCGGATCCTCTGCCACCAGGGTAAAACACCCACTAACAGCTGACTGCGTCCCTTATTACATTATCAGATTCTTACTGTGTTTTCAAGCAGCAAATATGATAATAGATCATTACAATAACAATGTGAGGTTTCTCAGTACATGAGAGAATGCATTTTCCCCTTTTTGTTCTTTCTGGGTTTGAATAATAAACCATAAAGCATATATTTAACAAGTGTACAGTGTATTAGCACAGCCAAATGAAGCCTTTTGTTTTGGCACTGGCATTTTATATGGTTGTATTTTCTTTGTCTTAGATGGGAGCAAAGGAAAGACCCTCATGGAAGAACGTATTATGTAGACCATAATACCAGGACTACTACCTGGGAAAGACCACAACCACTACCACCAGGGTGAGGGTCTATCTTCTCTGCTCTTTGAATAATTCCATGATGGAACTACTTTGCCTACATAGTGGATGCTGACATCGAACCCATTGACATGTAAAGGCCATGCAAAATATGCTCTGAAAAATGCTGTGCATGCAAGGAAATGTTTCAGAGGTCGCCGAGGACTTTACCTTTAAACCTAAATATCAGACTTTCTTTACAGTTGATGGTATTAGAACAGGTTTATTCTGTCTCCTCCGAAGTTTGAAACTTGTTCATGTGCTCAGTTTTAAAGTCTATTCTGTTTCGATTCAGGTGTCAAGTATATATCTTCACAATTCTTAGTACAACGTTTTGTGATTTTAAGATCTAAAGCTGGGATTGGTTTCTATTAAATTAAATGTATTATTATTATTATTATTATTATTATTATTATTAACAATCTCTTTACAATTGTTTGACAACAAAGTCACTCGATGAGTCAGATCATATCGAGAACTGGAGTTCTGGAGGTTGGGTGTTCCAGGTGTGCAGTGGTTACTACCTAAGTTGTCTAAGGAAGGACAACCGAGGGGATTGGTGTGCATGGGAGTGAAGGCTAGTCTGTCACGTCTGATCCCACCGAAAAAGCCCCTATAGCTGAAATAAGTTACAGAACCCAGTGTGATTTAGCCAAAACAGAGTTATTTAGGAAAGTGAAGTTATGTTGGGATGGTGGCTTCAATGTGATGGCTGATTTCTGTATGTACAGTATGTCACAGTAACTTTGTTTTTGTTTTTTTAAATACTGTTAAAGTTGCTTTTGAGGTAGGTGTAACTTTAATAGGTTTATTTTCAGTCAGGAGTGAAGTCTTGTAACCCGTCATGTAACAGAAACATTGTTTGTATTTTACATTCATAGAGCTTCAGTTGTATAACATGTAATATAATGTTTCCTCATGTTATTTTATTCCTTTTGATTTTATTTACCTCACCATTTTGTTATTGATCATCTTTTAAAGTCTACGGAAGCTCCGACAATTCATTTAATAATAATAATCTGTCCTTTATTTATCACACGTTACACACGTACATACACATGTACATACACACGTACATACACACGTACATACACACGTACGTACAACGTCGTGAAATGTATCTCTGCGTTTCACCCTCCCTGAGGGAGCGGAGAGTTGTTCATCAACAGCCTATTTTGTGTCCCTTTTGTTATCATCTTCTCCTCTCTGCCAGTTGGGAGCGTCGAGTGGATGACCGGGGCAGGATCTACTACGTGGACCACAACACCCGTACCACCACGTGGCAGCGACCTACTATGGAATCGGTCCGCAATTTTGAGCAGTGGCAAAGCCAACGCAGTCAGCTGCAGGGGGCTATGCACCAGTTTAACCAGAGATACCTCTACTCGGTAAGACCACCCTTGTGTTCTTCTTTTATCCCTTCACCCTTCTGTGCGCTTGTGAAGTGCACCCATGGGAACTTTCATGGAATGCAAGTGTATAGTAGCGATTTTCTGTGTTTTAAAGTCAAAATGGAAATTAAAAAGGTATCATTTGCAAAAATGCCGGGATGTAAAATTTATATTAGATAATTATTATTAGTTTAATCTGGGGTGGTGCCCAATTAAGTGGATACAGCGGTCCACTTAAATGCCGATGGCACCTGTGACTGTGTCTTTATTTGCACTTGGATTTTTGAAAAACTAAAGATTTCTGAGTACTTGCAGATGAGTAGCCAATCAGATTGATATACATAGAAACACATGTGCAACACAGATTTTTCTTGCGTTATAATTAAGTTTGTCCACATTCTTCCATTAATATTTATTTTGGAAATCCACCTACCTGGTACTGTTTATGCAAACATTTCACTTTGTAATATTCTGGCAACAAAACCATCCCTTATTGAAATCATCTCAGAGGAATGATTAGGAACGTGCCTGAAAGCTGAACATATCTTTGTCCAAAACCAGTATTTACCTTCATTAATATCATTAATGGTGCCTTATGCACCCCCATGGTGTTTTTTAAATTCGTGCTGCTATGTATATGTTTGGTCCTTCCCTTCTTCAGGTCTGAAGATATGCAATAAATGAGATAAGCACAGGCTCAGAGGAGTTGGCAGTATTTCTGCATGTTTTTGAGATACAGCTCTCATTTACATATTAATCTTATCATGCACTCATAGATGCGGTGCTGAACTGCCACACAGCCATTTGGTTTAAGTTTACCTCTTGTTCCTTTTTAGCAGATATTTTCTTGGATTCTCTGAATCATAACATGATTCACAGAAGGTATAACCCTGAGAAACTTTGTTCTTAAATAACTGACAGTTTCCCTCAGCTTTTCAAATTTGAACAAACCATTAAGACGTTCCTTTGATGTCCTCTTTTTTTTTTTTTAAATATGTTTTTGGAATCAAATCCAGCCTAATGATGATAATCACTTTACAAATATCCATAAAGTTTGACACTTTGTGTGATGAATGTTTTTTTTATTTTATTGTATTCCGCCGAATCACAAATGAAAATGATTTTCTGTTTGTTTCTACAAGATATCAGAGCATTCTGTGATTTAGTGTGTAATGCCCCAGCCGTCTTCTATCCTGGTCATTTCCTGTTGTGACGAAATTTGCCAAATTCCACTGTAAAGTCAAAAGTTCACGTGAAATGGAAAATATGCAATCTATTAGCTTAATTCCTTTTAAACTAACTCCCTGCGGAATTTTACCTTAAACAGCTTATATATTAAAATGATCACTACAATACAACTCCATAGATTATCCTCGACTCGCAGTTCAATATTCTTATTTACGTGCCGCCAATGTTTGAAACTATAATAATCAGATCTTTTGCTGTCTTAGTGGTATGAATTATTGAAAGATTTGACCACACTGAATCTAATCCGCTTTTAGTTTCTATCAGGGCGTCATGTTCACAGGCACAAGCCTGTGCCTCCACATGGCACCCGACCCCCGTCACACTCTTTTAAAACAAAGGAATACAAATACGGGGTTTTCGCGTGCATCTTCACGTTATCAGTGTCACCCTCTGTCACTACAGTCAGGAAGAAGTTGAAGTTGGACAGATATCTGTCAACGTGTCAATCCGACCATCAGCGGATTCACCAGGTTGAACATTTAATGCCCCCAGACCTTTAAGGCTTTTCTTACACCTGCAGTCTGTCCACCAAACAACATCTTTGTTCTTATTCCATCCTTTCTCCACTAAGAACGACAATCTTCCACTCTGTGAACTGTATGTTTTCATCGTCCTGTCTGCCTTCGCCGTGACTGATGTCATAACCAGTAGTCATTAATATTGACTAGAGGCACATCTCCAACCATTAAACCCAAAAGATGAGATATTCACCTGGTCAGAATTTAGACTATACCTGCCTCAGTTTCTGCTCCAGTCTGGTTTTGTTTGTGAGAGCCCTCTGCTGAGGTGTTATCACAGCAGCAGTGATGTCATCTTCAGTCATGATGGTAACTTTACAAATATAAAGACAGTCGGCTGTGAAGTGTCACACAGAACCCATCTTCAGAGGCTCTCCATCCATCTATCCAAAAACACAGCAATACTCGAGTGTCCTAATCATTTCTCCTTTTGTTTGTGTTCAGACTACTTTGCATCTTTCCTGCTCAGTCTGGTGGAATATATATTTAAAAAATCAGATTTGAAGAATGGATTGACCAGACTGGTGTCATCTCGGTGTGTAATTGATGTTTGTGTATGCGTCCCTTGTTTCCAGGCCTCAATGATGTCTGCTGAGAACGATCCTCTCGGCCCGCTACCTCCTGGTTGGGGTGAGTAAATATTCTTTCTTCTTAATGCTGTTCCTACATTTTCAATTTCTCTGCTGCTGATCTTAATTTCTCATTTTCTGAATGGTATATAACTTTCATGGTATTTTTTTTTTACATGTGTTTAATATTTTGTTGTTAGATTTCCCAGACATTTTTGTTAAACTGGCCGCGCTCAAGCCTGCTCTTGCTCCATAATAAATAATTGTGCTTCCACCTACATTGAAATCTATATAGATTTAATTTTACTTGCTCTTGGTGTCATTATGTAGCTGTATCCATTTTACCTTTTTCATGACAACACAGATGTACAAATACTTCATTATACCAACAAAGTTGGATCAAACCAATCTGAATGTTCCACCTTTGTTTTGTTGCCTCCTGTCTTGTCACATTTCATCCTTGTTCCCGTGGAGTCCTTCCCTCAGCCATCTTTATCTACTGATGAGAAAGATGACGATAGATCAAATAAGTCTGTGTTTACAGCACGAGTCAGCTCTGGTGATAATCTGACGGGACATGACTTTTTGGGCCCGCCTTTTTACCCTTTCCATGAGCTGCAGTTTTCTGACTGTGTTCTTGTCAACTGTAGAGAAGCGTGTGGACTCCAATGACCGAGTGTACTTTGTCAACCATAACACCAAGACAACACAGTGGGAAGACCCCCGAACCCAAGGGTGAGCCATTATTTTCTACACTTACAGAGGCCAATGTATGTATGTTAGCCCTGAAGACTTTGAACGAAGCCAACATAAAAAATATAATAGACGGAGCGAGGATTGCAAAGTTTTAGTTTCACTTCTACATGTCATACAATTGGACTTCCATCCTTCCAATAGGAGCACTTAAAATACATGACTCATTATGATCTTTGAACTTTAAAGTAAAGTTGGTATCGGCCCGTCAGACTCTCTAAAAATCGGTGATCGACCAAGAAAATCGCAATCAGTGCAGTTCTAATCCTTTAAATATACATATTATACATATCTGTATATTCTTAAATGTGAAAGGTCATCTTGGTGTTATACGATAAGATACAACTTTGTCATTTTGCATTCAGATATAAGTATTCATTTTGAATCTTTTGGCAGTTCAGTGTAAGAGATTAACATACAGGCTAAACGGATAATCACTCATTAGACATTTTCCAGAACTATCCATAAAAGCATAGAAAGGCTTGATGAAACCATAAAATGAACACCACTGCACAAAACAACAAAGAATACAGTGAAATGAAAACAGAATGCGGTCAGGCATGTCTTCTCAGTGAAGACATTTGGAGCAATATTACAAAAACGTTTTGCATCATAATATAATTGTTGTCCAGCATAATACCAGCTAACTGATATGACATGAGACGAATCTTCCTCCCAAAAAAAACCCTCTTAACATGGATAAAAGCTTAGAAAGTGTAACGGGGGAGGTAACAGTCGCTCTACCAGGATAGAAAGAAATTCTCAACAGAAAATCCCAATAACTACAATTACAATGACAACCTTCAGGTTTCTGGTCTTCTCCTTGGGTGTAGCTGAGGTATTCCACTTGTATATACATCTATGTTAAGATATGATATGAAAAATGGAAGAATGAAATGATACGATATGAGTGAATTGTGTTTTTTATGTGTCCAGGCTGCAGAATGAGGATCCCCTGCCTGAAGGTTGGGAGATTCGATACACAAGGGAAGGCGTTCGCTACTTCGTGGATCACAACACCCGAACCACCACTTTCAGTGACCCCCGCACAGGAAAGTCCTCTGTGTAAGAGATCATTTTGAAATGATTCAGCTGTATATGTGCAACACTGAATGTTCCTAGAGGGCACCATGACAACCCTGTCAGCCATGAGAGGGTGTGAATAGTTAAAGAGAACTTGTATAGTGCAACAAGATGGAGTCATTTTATATACAGCCAATTTTCCTACACGTCATGGAACAGAAAAGATTATGGTGATTAATAAACAGGAACTTAGAGGGACATTCCTCTCATTCTGTGGTGATGACGTTGAAGTGAGGATGGTGAAAGAATTCCCCCCAACTTTCTTTACAGTTACATTAGTTCTGAATCCCTGCTATATGTTGACCTTCTACATCGTTCTGTTCCTTGTAGCACTAAAGGCCCTCAGATCGCCTATGAGCGCAGTTTCAGATGGAAGCTTGCGCATTTTCGCTACTTGTGCCAGGTTGGTGTTTTCTTCCTCCATAACCCCATTCCTTGCTCTCTATAGCCCATCATCATGTTCAATTTGTGTTAATGTTCTGTCCCGTCTCTTCTCAGTCCAATGCTCTCCCTAGTCATGTGAAGATCACTGTCTCCAGACAGACGCTGTTTGAGGACTCTTTCCAGCAGGTAAGAGACCTCTGTTCTGTTACAGTCTCAGTTTAGACTCGTGTTGGTAACACCTACGGAGACCCCACCTGTCATGCTTAATAGGAGCATTCACCGTCAGTTATAAGGCATTCACCGTCAGTAATAATGCATTCACTGTGTGAATGCACTAAATACTTTCTGCTGCTCTATGTTTAACAGTCATCTAACATCATATATAGATACTTTAATGAAAACGAAGTCTTGGCGGACCCTTGAACGTTGATGCTCTTGATTAGTTATCATCTACAGGTTGACTGAGAGTGCATGATGATTCCCTATACACACCTGTTTGTACAGCTCATTAATCAGATGTTATCAAGGACTTTGTGTTGTGATTAGAGGCAAAATCATTCCACCCCATTATATACTTGGTTTTTGGTTTTAAAAAAAAATCAATATCAATTAAGAACAGGTTAAATAGATGAATTTAGCAGATACGTCATCTATCTCTTTTTGTAGATGGATGGAAAGAAGGAAGGAAAACTCCAGTAGCATCCGATACAAATTCACACACAGGAAACAGCTAATATACAGTATTCAAAGGATGCATATTTGGCAATTGAATAAAATATGAGTTAGTACAATGCAATGAAACAGTTTGTAACGTTATGTTAGAAATATATATATATATATATATATATATAAAAGATATTTCTTTTTTTATATATTTAAAAAGTTCAAATAGTTCATTTGAAATTGTCTGTTCAAGTCCTTTCTGAAAAATCAAAGTCCGTTATTTGTTTGTTTTTTTCCCTTTAAACTATCATTGCACAGTCAAAAACACACAGTAATATTGAATAACTGCCAGCTGTTGAAAGTCTAAGTTATCTTGGAAAAAGGGGCAGAAGCATTCACTCATGGCACATTTTTTGACAATTCTACAGCCATAAAATAGAAATAAATCCAGTTTTCCTAATCCTTATGAGAGTGCAATTTTAGATCATGTGATGCTGAGATTCAGAAACAAAACTGCAGGGCGAGCAAGAGACAGAGAAACTGGCAGTAGCACAAGAGCAACCTGGAGAACCTCCATCCTGCTGAAAGCATATTTTTTTTGTCACTTAGAGCCACTAAGGAGAAAGGCTGTTTATTCATTATGGCTTTTAAAAGAAATGTCCTTTCACTGCGTCAGAGTTGGTTCAGACTCTCTTTTGTCTCCAACCATGAGCCGGAGCTAAGCTAAGCCAGTTAGTGTAATATACCAAAGGTCTCCTTACTATCATTCGTGGTCTGAGACTTCAGAGAGCTATCTTCATGTAGCACATTTGGGTGCAACACAATCAGACATAATGGAGAGATTTGGGATCTCAATTCTTAGAAATCTTTACTGATTTTAGCCAGAATCGTCTAGCCTTATCGTCAAGATGTTGAGACCTTTTCTTTATGGATTTCCTGATACTTACCAAAGAAAGAAAGCACCTCCGCAGCATCACTGAACCCCGGTCAGGCTTCATTGTAGGTTGGTTGTTCTTCTCAGCATAAAATTTCATTCTTATTCCAATACCGCTGATCCAGAGGCTCCACAGAACAGCATACAAACATCTTAACCAGATGGTTCTGAGAGGACTTGAGCGACTTCACATCAGCAGTGGTATATTCCTTGTAATTCAGGCATGGAGCCTTTATTCAGATTTCTGTTTGATATTCAGGAAGATTAACGATTTCAAACTGCAGCAGACATTGAAAGTAGCATTTATTGTTTTAATGGCGAAACAAAATAAAAATGAGCTCTTTTAAGGTTGTTGTTTAATTTGGTTGTTTTCACATCTTATAAATAGTATAATATGATGTGACTTCATTAATTCTCTTCTATCAGTGGATGTCAGTAGGTATACTGCGCATAAAATAATGGATTCAAGTGCATTGATGCATCCAGTCCTAGATGCATGAGGTTCATTTCACTTTTCCTCTGCTACACATTGAAAAGCTGTAACACTGCTGGTTTGTGTTTGCTTGTTGAACAGATTATGGCGCTGAAGCCTTACGACCTGAGGAGGAGACTCTATGTCATCTTCAGAGGAGAGGAGGGTCTAGACTACGGTGGTTTAGCCAGGTAATGTAGGCAATACACTAAATATAAATCATTTGTTGGTAGAAATTACATTTTTATTTGGGAAGTGGGAGAGGTAATTAATCTTGTGCATTCTTGTCACTCCCTCTTTCTCCCATCTCTCATTTTTCCACTACTCTCCAAAATTCCCTGTTTCTGTTCCAATCCCCCCCCCCTCCTCATACACGCTGTAATCCTTACCTCCTGTGCATGGGTCCCTGCAGAGAGTGGTTCTTCTTGTTGTCACATGAAGTACTGAACCCCATGTACTGTCTGTTTGAGTACGCCGGCAAAAGCAACTACTGCCTGCAAATCAACCCAGCCTCGGCCATCAACCCGGACCACCTGTCCTACTTCTGCTTCATAGGTCGCTTCATCGCAATGGTAAGTAAAAGTGTTAGAATTAAAATCCACACAAACACAAGATGCCAAATAAATATTTATATATATAATCCTAACTACATAATAAATATTCATATTGTCAAAGTTGAAACACCTTTCTATCGTGCTTCTATAAGAGACGTGCCTGAGACTGGATTTCATCTATGCCACACACTCATCACTCATTCGATCATTAAACCAATATAGATGCATTTTCAGATTGACCTGCAGAGTAAAAAAAACAATTCTCTCTTTATTTCTCTTAGGCACTTTTCCATGGCAAGTTCATCGACACAGGCTTCTCTCTACCGTTCTACAAACGCATGCTTAACAAGAAGTTGATTCTCAAAGACCTGGAATCAATCGACCCAGAGTTCTACAACTCGCTCATATGGATCAGGTACTGTGAGGCTTCCATCTTCACACCGATGCCTGTGAGAGGAGAGAGTGTTGTACTCTTTATCAAGTATCCCGTGAATGGGTTGATTCTTATTCTGTATAATTGTTTAAAAAAACCTAAACTTTTGTTCGGGTGTTTGTTGTCAGTGTGATCCTGAAACGGGTTCAGATATGGCAGTTTATTTATTTATTTATTTTTGGGCCTTTGTATAACCTTCCTGCCTCTCCGGCACCAGCTTTTCTATAAGACCTCATGTGAGCGATGACTTAAACAAAGTACTTTCTATCTAATATTACGTTAATATTATCTTTATTGTACCTCCAGACAAAATAAACCCATCAACTATAACAGTATAACCACCCACCTTATCTTGTGTAAGTCCCCCTTTAGCTGCTGAAACAGCTCTGACTCATCGAGGCTTGGACTCCACCAGACCTCTGAAGGTGTGCTGTGGCATCTGGTGCAGAGATGCATGTACCACAGCCTTTAAGTCCTTGATGCTGTGAGATGTAGCCTCCATGGATCCAACCTGTTTCTCCAGCACATCCCACAGATGCTGGATTGGATTGAGATGAAGGGAATCTAGAAGCCAACTCAACAACCTGAACTAGTTGACGTGTTTTTAAAAACCATTCCTGAGCCATTTTTGCAGTGAGTTATTGAGCATTATCCTGCTGGAAGAGGCCACTGCCATTAGACGATCCCATTTCTGTGAAAGGGGGTACTGATCGGCAGGAGAGTTTAGATAGGTGGTATGTGTCAAAGAAACTTGGTATGAATGGTAGGACCCAAACGGTTCCAGCAGAACATGGTCCAAAGCATCATAATGACTCCCCCGACTCACCTTCTTCCCATAAGCTGTCGACATCTTACACACTTCCATTTTACTGTGATCTAGTTCTGAATATTTTTCCATTGTAAATGTTTTCAGCAGTCAGCAAGTTATGCATAGTCACTTTGACTGATCTGTGGCTACCCAGCCAAGCTGTGATGTCACTTTATGTTCTAACGCCTTCATATCAGAACCAGCATCAACATTTTCAGCAATTTGTGCTAGATTGGCTCTTTTGTAGGATCAGACAAAACTTGCTAGCCTAAGTTCATCAATAAGAATCTGGAGACGCTGTGATCTAGTTATCTAGTCATCATGAATCGGTCCTTGTAAAAGTCTCCCAGATCCTGATGCTTGTCACCTTTTTCTGCTTCATATTCATCAACCTCAGGACAAAATGTTCACTTGCTGCCTAATACATCCCACAATGTGACGGGTAACCATGGTAACGAGAGAGTGTTGTTATTCGTTTTACCCGTCATTGGGGATTATTATGACTGATCAGTGTATTTGTTCTCATGGAGTGAGGTCTAAATTGAGAACTCTTTGAATTCTCATACCATGTTACTATTGATGCAGAAGGTGAAGATAAGAATGGTTATGAAGAAGGATTGATCAAACCCTGGATGCTCAGAATATCTTTCTTCATCAATATAAATATCCAAATAATATCCGTAAACATAAAATCAGTCAGCTGTTCATCGGTAAACTATGATAGAAACAATCTGATGTCTCCTCAGGGACAACAACATTGAGGAGTGTGGTTTGGAGATGTACTTTTCAGTGGACATGGAGATCTTGGGAAAGATCACTTCTCATGACCTGAAACCTGATGGTGCCAATGTTCTAGTCACCGAGGAGAACAAGGAGGAGTATATCAGGTTCAGTAAAACCATTCTTCCTACTAACTACATCAATTTGAGATGATCTATTATGGGATTTACAAAACTTTTTTTGCAGCCTGATGGCAGAGTGGAGGTTCTCCCGTGGAGTGGAAGGTCAGACCAAAGCTTTCCTGGATGGTTTCAATGAAGTGGTACCACTCCAGTGGCTCCAGTACTTTGATGAGAAGGAACTGGAGGTGAACATCATTTCTGATGCAGGTAACACAGTTCCTCTGATCTATTTCATGCTGTTATTAACCTAAGCTGTCCTGTTTACACTGAGCAGGTGATGCTGTGTGGCATGCAGGAGGTTGACCTGCAAGACTGGCAGAGGAACACAGTTTATCGTCACTACACCAGGAACAGCAAACAAATCATCTGGTTTTGGCAGGTAGTCTCACAAACAAACACACACACACTGTGTATCTGCATTCATCACCTTCCACATGCTCTTTCCTCTCATCACTGTGTAATCTCATGAGGTTGTTTTGTTGCAACTCGTTCCCATGCAGCTGGTGAAGGAAGTGGACAACGAAGTGCGGCTGCGGCTCATGCAGTTTGTCACAGGAACCTGCAGGCTTCCTCTAGGTGGCTTCGCTGAACTCATGGGTCCGTGAATGACTCGCAACGCAAAGAAAATCACCTCAAACAGCAAGAGAGCTACAGGTACGTTTTAAACACATGACTAAGTTTGTCTTTGCACTACAGGAAGTAACGGGCCCCAGAAGTTCTGCATTGAGAAGGTGGGGAAGGACACTTGGCTTCCTCGGAGCCACACTTGGTGAGTAGGTTGCTCTATTTCTATCGAAAGTTTTTCCCTAATATTGTTCAGATGTATTACATTTCACATGGTTTCACACAAATAACTGCTTCCTTAATGATAGAAGCACTAAAAGTCATTAGAACTACAACATTTTTGACTCCAGTGTACTTAAGATTGCCTATATTAAACAGAAGTTTAATATAGACTTCCTGCTTCGGTCAGAAGCAGGAAGTCTCAGCAGTCTCAGCAGTAGCACACTATGCCAAAATCAAAAGAAATTCCAGAAGGGTATTGTAATTCGGTGGAGGGTTCCAACGACGGCAGCTATTGTTGCAGCTAAATGTGGAACGTGTCGATATTAAGTGAAGGAGAGGATCCTTTTTGACATGGGTGATTTAGGTTTCTGACAACATTTTGCCTTATTAAATTAAATGCTAATTTAAATCTTGTATTTTCTGTTCTCGCATCAGAAAGAGTTCTGGAGTAGGGTCTTATGGTTTTCATCCCCCTCAGCCAGGGATATTTACTTTTTTTAATTTAAAATACTTGTGAAAGTAATCTTTGATTAATGTGTTGTCTGATTGTTTATTTTATCAATAAATCTCCTGCATTGGAGGGAGTTGTTCGGTGGTAGATTTGGGTCAGTGCTGGACCATTTTTTGCCCCATAGGGCCTGTTGATTGTGGGGTGTAGCACTCAGGTGGCCTTCGTTTTGTCAAAGAACCGACACGGTTCAGGGGCGGCTGTAGCTCTGGAGGTAAAGCAGTCTACATGTCGTAGGGTCCTTGAGCAAGACTCTAAATCTCTCCCAATATGCTTCACAAGGGCTGCCCACTTCTCCGCAGGGATGAGTCAAATCCAGAAAACCAATGTCGCCATGTTGGATTGTACTTATATAGCACTTTTTTAGTCTGCTCCACCACTCAAAGCATCCATACAGTGATGATAGAAGCTGCTATGCAAGGCGCCACATGCTCATCAGGAGCAGTAACCATTCACGCCATCATTCACGCACCAATTGAACAACCATTGGGAGAAACATGCGGTTCAGTATCTTGCTCAAGGACACTTTGACATGTCGACCGCAGTGGCCGAGTATCGAATCACCGACCTTCAGATAAGTGGACAAGCGCTCTACCAACTGAGCCAACGGCGCCCCCACTATCGTGTATAAACATATAATATATATATGATATATAAAGTTCTATAAAGAGTTATGCATTGTACAGTTTAGTATGAGACACAAAAACAGACACACTCAGGAGGTTCTACTGGTCTCTGGTTAAACATCTGATCTCATGTCTCCTCTGTTTACCTCCTCAGTTTTAACCGTCTGGATTTGCCTCCTTATAAGAGCTTTGAGCAGCTGAAAGAGAAGCTGCTTTTTGCCATCGAGGAAACTGAAGGATTTGGCCAAGAATAGAGAGAGGACTCCTCTCGTCTTTCTCTCCCTCCCCCACCGCTGTTCATTCAGCAAATTCAAACAAACTAAAGAAAATTGCACAAGATAAACCACCAATGTATATAAGCTATTTTGTCATTTTAAACCAAATCTTAATTTGCTGCATCATTAGTGCCGCAACCCAGCCCTTCTATATTCTACACACCGATATAAAATATGCAAGCATTTCAGCGTCTTTGCTCGTCTGTTCGAAAACCGAAATCATCATTATTTTTTTTTAAATCTCCTCCCGATTGCTGACTGGCTCCTTGAAGAGACTAAAAGTGTTTTTGAGAAGATTTTATAGTTGAAGTGTAATCTTATTTTAAAGCTCTAGTTCTATAGAGCATCTAGAAGGCAGGAGTAGTATTGGGGTTTGGTGCCTGAATCCTAACCCCCTTTTTGGACCCATAGTCATTTTTGAAATTTTTGTGTGCTTGCATGGCTGCCTCTGAGGACAAGAAGACTGCTGTGTACCGTCCTGAACCGTCTCTCTCTCTCTCTCTCTCACACACACACACACACACACACACACACACACACACACACACACACACACGTGTTTTCACTCTGTCTCTTAATAAACACGTGTTCAGGATGGATTGATCTGAGCAGTTTAAGTTTTTTACTTAATGACCTCCTGGATACCAGAAGCTTCATCGGACCCTCCTGAGTTAAAAAGAAAAAAGACTCTCATGACGTCTCTGAGAATCTCTGAGGCTGCCTTATATCAGACGCTCAAGGAAATGGTCTGAACTCCAGCAGGAGTGACATGGCTCTGAGTGGCTGTGTGTGGGGGGGGAGTAGTGGCTGTGTGTGTGTGTGTGTGTGGGGGGGGGGGGGGGGGGAGGGGCAGCGGGTGGTACTTTGTTCTAATATTTAAACCAGAGACACGCTCACTTCTTCTTATAATGATTTGAGTTTAAAAAAAAAAAAAAATCAGGTCTTTGCTCAATAGTGCATGTCAGATTCTATTTTGTCTGATTTCATTTTGATCCTGGATCTACGACGCCACTGTGATTTATATGAATATCACGTTTACTATACATGTCATTCATCAGTGTACTTCTCCAAGGACATCCGCGGGTGTGTGGTGGCCACATATTAATACCAGGATCTACTTAACCACAATCATCAGATATGATATTCATTCTATTCTATTCTTCATTGTCAAATACCTGATAAATGACAGTCCATTCATTTCTCCTTCTGCACCATTAAAACACAGAATTGCATTAAAGATTTTTAGCTGCCGTTCCTTCATGCTGCTAGCTACAACTATTTACACCGTTTCACCCTGTGATGTCATCCGTGGCCTGCATCACTCCTGGTACGCGGATGTAGAGAAGACTCTGTTGGTTTGGAAACAGAAATATTAATCATGTGTCCATGATTCACATGAAAAGCATGAACTGTAAGCTGTTGTCGATTTTTACTTATGACCAAGCAAAAATGATTTACAATCAACGCATCATCACTACAAAACTCATCGACAGGAAATGCCCTTTAAAGTTCCTTGTATGTTTTTTCTTTTTTACTGTGGATCATAAGAGATCAGACATTCAAAACTTCTTTTTTCTTAAAAAAAAAACAAAAAACTTAATGTTTTGAATGCTTAAAAATCAACATTTGATGAGAAATAATGCATGAAAACGGCACGGAGATGTACCGCGCAAGTAAAAAAGTTAAATCTCTGGGGGGATCATAGAGCTATCTGGAAATGTGGGCTTCTGGAAGTACTAAAGGTGCAGTCTGTAAAATTGAGTGAGCTCTACCGGTGAAATTGCATTCCATGTTAATAATAATAATACATTTAATTTATAACGCACTTTACATTTGGGTCAAATCTCAAAGTGCTAAGTTGCACCTCAACTCACCCTTTTCTATCCCAGAATCTACGGTGGCCTTCAAGTTCAAAATCAATGTCATCAGGCGGTGCGGACCACACCAGTATACCCCTCAAGTTTCACACGTGGGGTCTTCCCGTTTTCTCTTTTTTGATTTAAGCTCAGTGGCTTCTTCTCGTGTTAAATAATGAGTCTGACTGTTAAAACCGTTGTCCAACCACAACTTATTCATCATCATCATCTTCGTTGGTTTTTAGAAGTGAAACAATTTGTCGCCATCCGTCTGCCGCTTCAGCCTAATTGTTTTTATTTAAATGTCATTCTACCCAAATCCAAACAAAGTTATGAATATTCCATTTATTCAAGGATATATCTCTTAATTTAACCGACTGCACCTTTGACCGACTGCTAAACCTGCGTCTGTACAACATGGAGGAGCCAGTAGAGTGTGAATGTAGTAGACACAGACGCCATGGCCTCCAGAGAGAATTCAGTTTAATTTATTCAGACCGTGTTCATGATCAGGAAGAGGAAGCCTTTGTTTAATGATGCACATTTATTAGATCAGAAAACTTGAGGGTGTTTGCAGCAAACCAAACTGGCCTCATTCACGAACAGATAATGTCTCCACTGATGTGCCACAGACCAGATGATATGTGGAAACCTAGAACTAAGAGCAGCGAGCCTGAAGATACGTTTTTTGTTTTTGCACCTTTCCTTAATGCTTCAGGGGACACGCCCTTTGTTTTTCAGTGAGTCACGTCTAACTCCATCTCCATCGTTTGTAGAAGGCTACTCAGCTGCTGCTTCTTCTAGCAGTGGTCTTGGAGCAGGATCAGCAGCCATTCTCCATGTTCTCCCTAGAGCTCCTGGCAGGAGGAGGGTTGGTTCTGCTGGAGTCCTCAGTGGTGTGTGGAACACATCCAGACCTTTACCGTAGCAAAAGGAGCCGACTTTGAGTCAAATCTGAAAAACATTGTGCTTCCGTTTGAACAGAAACTTGTAATCAACCAGAATCCACTGTGTCTGTGAATATTCAATGTATAAAGTACTTAAATATTATAATTAATTACACAGAGCCGCCGCTCCATTGATGGAAATCTGTGATGCCTTAGTTCTTATCAGAGGTGGATGGGATGCTTCAGGTAACAGCCCCACCTGTGCAGGTGTGACCCCTCAGTCCTACTGAACATCCTGTTGTGCTGCAGGGAGCTTCTGACTGTGGTTCAGGCGTCCGGCTCCCATCCTGACTGTAACATATCACCTGTAGATACACTGTAAACACCAACATCACTGTACAGACTGGAGACCATGTATAGAAGATTCATTTTTAATCTGCTTTCACCCATTTCAATGAAGAGAGATGAATTTATGAGATACAATAAATACCAGAATAAACCCCCACTGTGGCTGCGCTCTCTTTGATCTTGTGCCATTACTCTGGGATGTGAGGCCTCCTCCGGATTCACAGCAACGCTATTGGTTTATGATTGGACGTTAACTGTGAGTGGAACCTAAGTTAAAATGTCTGACCATTGAAAAGCTGTCCAATGCTAACCTGCCCAACCACCGTGTGCGTAGGAGCCAGAAAGATACTTCTTTTTGTCAACCCAGTTGGATGGAGATCAGGTTTGGGGATGCAGGTAGAGGCCGTCTTTGACTGCTTGTCTTGGCTTTCACAGACAACATACCTGATTTGTCTTTATTCAGTCCTTAGTTTATCCTTAGAATCTTTAATATCAGTACTGTTCTGACCCTCTAACGTTAAAGTAATCCAATGCTCAAACACATCCTATCCCTTGGTGGTTCTAAGTTTAGCCTTGCCTGAATTATACAAAAAAATAAGCAAATAGCTCCATAATTATTTGGTATATTTGCATAACCTTGGTGTTCAGTTTATTGTTGAGGTGAACATCCAGGTATTTGTATGAGTTCACCTGTTCAGTGTTCACAGGTGGGTTCTGTGAGGACCTCCTGCAGGGGTCAATCACCAGTTCCTTCGTTCAGCTGGTGTTGATCCGAAGGTTGGCCTCACACCAGTACACAAAGTCCTTTATAGTGTTCTGGTACTCCATATCAGTCCCCTTTGATAGGTATCCCACGATAGCTGAGTCATCGGAGAACTTCTGGAGACAGCAGTGTGTTGTGCCTGAAGTGCGAGGTTTCTAATATGAATAAGAGAGGGGAAAGCACGGATCCCTGTGGAGCTCCATCGCAGCAGACCAACACGTCAGACAGAGAATTCTCCAGCCTGACGTTCTGTGGTCTGTCGGTGAGGTGGTTGGTGGTCCATGCAGCCAGATGGCGGTCAACACCTGCCTCTTCCAGCTTCCCCCTCAGCAGTGGAGGCTGGATCGTTTTGCGATCCTCAGTGTTTCCAGGGACCTCAGATGAGAGTGGGATCGATGCAGCAGGTAAATAACCACGTCATCCATTCCAAAGCCTGGCCTAGGCCATCTGGAAGACACCAAGGGGCGAAGGTGCTTAAGAAGAACCCTCTCCATGGTCTTCTTTAGGTGGGAGGTCAAGACCACAGATCTGAAGTGGTTGGGCTCTCTGGGGTACGCAGTCTTTGGTACTGGTACCACACAGGAAGTCTTCCACAGTGCTAGTACCCCCTGCAGACTGAGGCTGAGGTTGAACAGATGCACAGCTACAATAGGCAGCTGGTCTACACAACCTCTGTGCAGTCTGGAGCTGATACCGTCTGGAGCTGATACCGTCTGGAGCTGCGGCCTTGTCTATTGGCAGGTAAGTAAAATTATACCTGTTACATGAGTATGTTTACGGCCCTGGTGACCGTTGGTGTTATATTTTGCATGTGTCTCCCCACCCCTGAAGGTAAAGCCTCCCTTCCTCTCCTGCTGCAGAGAGAGCGGCTGCAGCTGAGGATGACTCCACTGAGAGGACCAGTGGGTCAGAGGTGAGACCTGTCTGAGCAGACTTAATACTTTCATGGTGGAAAGAGTGCCTGTTTCAGTTATAGTAGTTCAAATGCAGATCAGCTTCCCTTTGAAGACCGGTTTTTGACTGAATTCTTAAGTTGCATTAGTTGAAATAAATATTTGAGTTGTTGGCAAACTGTCTCAAGTCTTTGTTTTTTTTTAAATTATAGCATAAGCAAATATAAATTACTCTCCCAATCCCCAATCGACACTGGAACGCAACAGATTTATACGTTATTAAACAGAAAAATACCAATATTTTTATCCTTGCCTGTTTTTCTTGGATAAAAAAGGCTATGACATTATACAGTTTTGAGAGTAAAACCATGAAACAATCCCTGAATTTGTTCAGAAACTCTTGCATCACATTTGATAGAAATACCACAAAGTTCACGTTATTCTTTACGGGTTTTGTGAGATAGGAACCAGAGGGGTTCTCTAGTTGGCTACACAGTCCAATCTGATAGTCCTCAACTGACTACACACCATGTGTGTATCTGATAATCCTCAACTGCCTACACACCATGTGTGTATCTGATAATCATCAACTGCCTACACACCATGTGGCCAGGTCAACTGGTCAGGTGCAGCTGACCTCTCTGTCCATCTCCAGCAAGACTGACGCAAACTCTAGTTGGCTGCATCACTAGCCTGGCAAAAGGTCGTTACAACCAGGCCACACAACCAGGTGCTTAAATAACAAGAAGCTACCCCGGAGATCAGTAGGTTATCCATCAATGCCCTACCTCTTTCACCATGCCAGACTGCGCTCAAAGGTCAGTTTTTCCCTGAAGATGAAAAAAAAAAACCAAGGTCTGTCCAAGAGGCCGGATTCATATCAAAGCTCCAAGATGGCTGCCTCCTGGGGTTGTTCTGTGTTTGGGACACAGAAAACATCATCCAGAGGCTATAACAACATAATAATAATAGAGGTTAATACAACTATAGCAAAAAAATGTTTTAAAGGTAATGATCAAAGGCTAACCAGGAATTTATTAATCCAGTTAAAAGCCCATTTAGGTGATAACTTAAATGTAAAAACACAGTAAGAGCAGCTTAATATAAGTATAGCAAGGGAAAATAGCTTAATATGGTAAATATTACACCAAGTTGGCTACAGGATACTCTCCGGGACCCCCTTGAGGGCCGCCTCAGGGAAGGGTGTCTTGTAGTAAGGGGCCGAAACACCCGTTGATCCTGAGGTATACAACTGATGACGTATCCTGAAATTTAGGACATCTACAGACAACCACAGAATCCAACCTGGATTGGATCGGACTTGAAACTGAATCTATGATTCCATATTTGAAATTTAATACCCCACCCCTCCAATTATGATAACACCCACTTCCCCATCGGAGCGCAGCTAAAGCCACACCCCAACAACAAAGGATTGTAGCACCTAATCCTAATCAGAACTGGGTTTGTGAACAGGTAAAAAAATATAGAGAGAAGAATTTGGTAGAAGCCGGTTTCGTGAGCCTGTTGTCTTTTTGGTGAACCGCGATTCTTCTGATGTGGCGTCAGACGTACGTTTTAAGCCACAAGAGAGGCCATAATCAAATCTAGAACTAACCCCCACAAGGCCCAAACCTCAACATATTCAGAACCAACCATGATTGTTGACATGAGGGGAATAAATAGGTTAAATTGAGATTATTAACCTGGTTTTGGGAATTTGATTAGTGTCAACTATTTTTTTGCATGTGGGTATTCAACATTGGAATTGTTTGAATGTATTTTTAGTTGAGTTTGGTGTATGTGTGTGATGAGTGACAACTGACGATACAAAACAGACTCCTCGCGCTTTGGTTATTTTATTATTCCTCCTTCCGTGCTGCACTTTCAGCTTCAGACACAGACATAAAACATTAGAGCAGAGTGTTTGCTACAGATTCACACGAGCTGTGGGAACAATAGGGTCAGACGTTCAACCCGAAGAAGTTTACTCTCCCCGCCGTGAACAAAGGGTTCCATTCCATCCATCCTGGATTTTATTTTTGTTTTCATAGAACCTCCTACCCAAAAGTATTCGAGTAGTGCCCTCTACCATTTAGAAAATGAGATTTGATTATCCGTTTCTGTGGTTAAAAGTTGAGCCTCTGGTGGTTTGGTCCGGTCTCTGGATCATTCCTCAAAAAGAACTGAATCTGCTTTCACAAAATGTTCAAAATGTTTGATTCTATAATTTTGGAACTTTTATAGTTAGTTATTTTTTATGTGTGTGTTTGTTTGTTTTCTCCATTTTTGTGGTGACAAGTTGATTTGAAATCTCAGTCTGTGATTCTATAAAAAAAAAATAAAAATCTGAACAAATAAATAATACAGCTCAAACGTTAAGAGTTTTATTGGTTCGGTATCCGTAATAAATAGTCCATACAAGCATCCTATTCCACTGAGGGCGGCAACTGTAGCTTCATCCTAGCTTCTCCAAGAGGTCCACAGCTTCTTTATGGACCTGCAAAGGAACAAATCCACAGGAAAAACCTCTGAGTGAGATCACATGACCTCAGCAAGTATGGTCTACCAAACAGGATGAATGCAGGCGTTTAAACCTCTTCCTCACAAATGAACTTCATCACATCTGTGTCAGGTACTCGCAAACCTGCCAGTTCTGCCTCACGTACCTCTTTGTCCTCCAGTGTGTGAGCGGGGTACTCTTTAGCTTTTGTTAGCCACAGCAGGGCTTTCTGCTGGTCTTTCATGGCCATGTGGGTCTTCCCCAGCATCAGCAGGTTCTTACTGTAGAAGTTTGGTTCCACTGAGAGAAGTAAAGCACAGACATTAAGTTGCGTATGCATGACAAAGTCTTAGTGAAACAAACTTCAAAAACTCTTCGGTCTGTCATCTGAATATCTGAGCTGCAGACGCCAAGAGAGAAAACGAGTTATGGACGTTTGCGGTGTTTATTATCCCTTTGAGGCTAAGTGAAGCCGGGCTTCCCTTGATTTTTCTCTAGTAAATGTAGCATACTGCAGACTGCTTGTGGTTATTCTTGTTCAGGGAACATTGTGTATTTGATTGTTTTTTGTCAAAGTTGGGGTTTCTCGTGTTGTTACCCTTCTATTTCACTCAGGAAGTGGTCGGAAGGAATAATAAGATGTATTAGACATTTTGGATGATTGCATCTGTCTGTGTGTAGAACAGAGATTAGGATTGTCTGTTAGGTCCTGCCTCTGATAGAATGTGGTGTGATTATCAAGCGCTCTAATGGCCCCTCTCCTGATCGGGTTTGTGAATGAATGCATCTTTCATTATCTGTTCTGTAGCCTACTGTGCTGCAAGCTGACAGTAAATGCGTCTCCATAACGTGGCTTCCTAAAGTTTTTCCCCATACCCCTGTCGTGTGTCTATGATGGGGTGCCTTGTCTTACCTTCTTCAGCTTTCTGGAAGAAATACAAAGCCTGAAAGAGTCAACAAAAAAAAAGAGACACAACTTCATTTCAAAACGTAGTGATGTTTGCATCCCCAGGAGAAAAACACAAAGTGACAAATATAAATGTGAATCTGCTTTAACAGCCAGACAACCCGCGTTAGATTCCTCACCTCCTCATACGTGGACGTAGGCGGTGATCTAAAAATCACAGCCGCAAGCTTGCGTTGGTACCACGACATCTCAGCGAATTTAAAGCACCTAAGAGAGAGAAAAAAATGTTGTCGGCACAAAACAGTCAACTTTGAAGTGCTGTACTTAAGTGATTCCATTTGATAGTATTTGCTTTCCTCCACTATATTTGACATTTATCTCCACATAACTCCAGCACATTCATGATGTCAACCAAAATACATCCTTGCACTCTTAAATCCGGACCTCGTCCTCCCACCCCTCCTGTTAGTCATTTCATGGTTAAAGTTGCTCAAACAGAAGAACAACACCTACTCTAACAAATTACTGACATCCTATTCAGTCTGTTAAAAAATACTTTGGACAATAACAGCCAGAAAAGTATATTTTCCAAGTTTAAAAAATCACAAACCAAAAAACAATCCGTTTTTTAAACATCAACAAAAAGGAACTTTAAACGTCCCTGGGTAAATGATTGGACCGATTCAGACATTTCAGTCTTCTGTCACAATAAAATAGTAAAAGTAGCGAACAGACATGAACAGAATAAAGGTGTATTTCACATTAAATGTGAACAACTTCATGTGTTTTCTTGTTTTTAAACGCAGCAGTACCGACATATGTTGAACATGAACGCACATCGCCAGTTAATGAAAACGTGTGTTTTATTTACTAATACGCGCGAGCGACATACTAATACTTTTATTATCCATCGTTTTAGAATAAGATTCTCGTCCATATCTCCTCTAATGATTAATCTAATGTGTATCAGTGACTGGATGAACGCTGGTGTCCGACTACGAGCAGGGAGAAGAGATGGAGCTATTGATCGCGTTGCATTCTGGGATTTGTAGTATCTGGTGTTTGCACTGTACACCAGGGCCAGTTATTACAAGATATAATATTGTATCAGGGGCCGGATATAATTATTGTGCGGGCCGGATGTAGCCTGCGGGCCTACAGTTTGAACACGTGTGCTCTAGAATGACTTCTTTTGTTTTTTTACATTTTTTTGCATAGTTCATTTTAAGTTATGCTTTTGCATTTTCTGCACCTGTTACCTTTTCTGTATGTGTTTACTTTACCATTTTGTGGCATCTGTTCTTTTTTAAAAAAAACAAGTACTTAATGGTTGGGTCCCGAGAATGGCCTTGGAAGGCACAGTCTAACTCAGGATAGTGCAATCTTTCACTAGTAATCCAACTATGGATGACTTTCAGCTATAATTCACTTACATCTGAGAGGAAGTGATGCACCATAATAGCATCCAGCCTGCCAAAAACAGATCTTTGCTTGTCCTGCACCAATTTAAGGGATCTTCCCGATACACATACTGCTCTAGTGGTGAATATGTTTTAGCTGAAATAAGGTCAACAGTTGACCTTGTCTTTTATTTCATCATAACAGGCTGTAGGTGTGTTATTAAGTTCGCTAACGAACTAACCTAAAGACGTTATTTGTCTTTTAAAGTTAACTTTAAGTACAGGAATGTAAAAAACTGTAATGTCTGTATTTCAAACAGAAGTGTGTTTTTATACTTCACACCAACCCCCGTTCCCATAAATCCGAGCTCCGTCGGGGACAACCCAGTCATAACTCTGCGACACCACTGCTTTCGCAACGTTCAAATACTTTAAATGGACCCGTTATTTTGTACATTTACTTGAGTGAAAGTTGGGAGGCAGAAAAGAGTATTTCAACACTGATCAGCCTCAACACTAGAGCCCAATTAAAAATTTGGAGTATGTTAATTGCAAATACTTCAATGGTGCTCTTATGACCCCAATAAAACAGATCCCAGACTTCAATCCTGGATCTCAAAAGGAGTAACATTCAATTCACTTACAGAGAAGGTAAAAGGACTGGACTTATATAGCGCTTTCCTGGTCTGCTCGACCACTCAAAGCACTTTATGATGTGAGCCATCATTCACACACAAATTCATACAGTGATGATAGAGGCTGCCAAACAAGGCGCCACACGCTCACGCCATCATTCACGCACCAATGGAACAGCCATTGGGAGCAACTTGGGGTGGGGGGGAAATTCGACTTTGAGAGATACGGAGAGCTTTGTTGGAGTTGTCGGTGGATTTAGAGGCTTGCAATAACTCCGACATTATTAAATCAAAAAGCCATCTATTTGATTCTGATCCCAATAATTTCAATTGTGGGTACTGCTGTACCTTGGTGGAGCTTTGTGCTCTCGGAGATTCTTTTCAAGTTCCAAATAAAACGTAATAGGAACTTCTTTCAAAGAGGGCTGGTGTACACAGAATACATACTTATCTGCTGAAAGAGCAAACTGCACGTATTACTATGAAATTATTCAAACCAGTGTTTGCACAAGCGAACGACTTTGAAATGTACCGAATGGGATCTCTACATGACGGAGCCGGAGAATCTGCCTAACTCCAGTTCTTGTTGGGCGTTTCCTGTCTGCACTGGTTCAGACTCGCCTGATCCTTGTCGATGTCCGTTGGGAACAAAGGCTAGCTTGTGTCGCCTGCATGTACAGAATAGCTACTGCAGCAAAGAATTCTGAAAAAGTCAGTGTTGGTTCTGATAGAAAAGTGTCAGAACTCAAACGACACCTGCAGAAATTTTAAGAGCAAAAACTACGATTTGATCAACTTTATATGAGACAATCATTTGACTCGTACGGCTTTGTTACTCCATAAGAATACCCTTTGAAAGATAATAAATACATATCTACATATATTTATATATCTATTACAGTTTCAGTTCATCTTGTACACGATTCCATTCTCCTTTACATAAAAAGGAATGGGGTTCATTTTATTAAACACACACAGAATTCATTGGGCCTCAAAGAGTCAAAACTAGATTATTTTTGGCAATTCTCTCATAAAGAGTCTTCACGCTAACCCTCGCCACCATTCCCACTCCAAAAACTTCTGACACCAGTAGTCACCTGTTGTAAAATGTACAAGTCTCTATCCATGTCAAACCAGGAACTTTCAGGTGATCTTGAAGTAGATGTATTAAACGGGTAGAAACAAAGACTCACCAGTAACCTATAATGTGGAAGGAAGTGGCATCCTTGGGATTGAGCTCAACAGCTCTCTGGAAAGAAACATGAAACGTTTCAGAATGTAAATAAATGAAATAAAAAAAGACATTAATGACATATCCTCTCACCTGTAGATGTTCTCTGATAATGCATGAATTTGAAAGTTTAATCTTGACTCCTTGGTAATCCCCGACGTCGCCGAGACACACTGCGTACCACTGTGTTAGGAGAGAAAGAATGTGGAGTTCGGTCGGATTGCACCATTTTAAAGTGGTTGTCATGATAAATAAAAGCTTTAAAAAGGGAAAAAAAATTTTAAGTCTTTTTTTTTTTGATAAACATGATGGAAGAGAGAATTGGTATTTCCTCTCAGTGGAGACACCTTCTTACTTTGTGTGCTGCAAAACACTTTTCATTAATCTCCAGAGCCTTCTTCGCATATTCAAAGGCCTCGAACACCAGATGCTTCTTCCTTTCTCCCTCAACGTTGGGAAGGAGGGCCATGTCACGAGACGCTCGAGCCAATCTCCACAGACACTCGGCATCATTACTAGACAGATGATATGAGACAGACGCATTAGTCACTCCTGTCAATCTCTGATTATGAACGGCCTCTATCAACTTGCGCACAAATTTAAATACACAAGAAAGCAAATAATAACAAAGATCATTTTTAGTATACAGTTCATGGAGGAGAAAGGAACCCAGGGGGTTTATTTCAAGCCTCCAAACAAAACAACACTAAGTATAAGTGACATAATATATGGTAATGTCTATCATAAGGCAAAAATAATAACATCATATTAGAATTATAAATAAAAAATGAATGTTAAAACAGAAAGTGTGAGTGCATGATATTTAAGATTAAGGGAAAATATTCCCTTCAGTTGAATATATTTTTAAATAACACATTTCAAAAATATTGATGTCATAAATAGTGAGGACCTGACGTTTGTGAAATAAAGGAGTGGATGAAATGTGGGACTTTTATGTGGAAATTCTTGTTCTTTTTTATTTGAATAAATAAGAAATGTGTGACTTATGTGGAAATCCTTATTCTTTTTTATTTGAATAAATAAAATGAATACGAAATGTCTGCCATGTTATAATGGCAATACATTTATTCATTTTTCTACAAACACAATTGATTTGCTCTCTCCAACTCAAGTTCTCAACAAAAATACCCAGAAATCCTGACATTGTCTCTTGAGGCCTCTGAATTATAATGATAAATTGAGATGTCTTTAAGTCATTTAAAGGCAATTTGAGATAAATTCTTAGAGTATGTTTGTTTTTTTTAACCACTGAAAACAGCTGATTGATGAAGTTTGATTTTCTTACATTCAAAGGTAATTTGTTTTACCTTAACCATATAGAGAACATGTTTACACCAACATTGGCATTCTTAACCAACGAGTTCAAAACGTGTAATTATCAAACATAACTCTGGCGCACTCCGCTGCGAGAATTACAAAAAGGAACTGTGGCAGAGGGCAATGCACTCGACCTGAAGAGGAGAACAATGTCTGGGCTAGAACTTTCAAAAAACAGATTCAATGTGAGAACAGCAGACAGTTGGTTTGGAACAACCTCTCTCCTTACCTGTCCTTGTACTGCAGCAGCAGCTGGTAGAGCTTGTCTGTGTCTGCACAGCTGTAGAGGTAATCAGCCTGCTCCAAAACTTCCTCTGCACAGACACACAGCACCAAAATGACTCAGACACAGTCTTATAATCATCAGACTTAAAAGTCCATGGAGCTCAGGGTTAAGTCTACCATTGACTGCAACTGTGGCATTAGAAACCATAGATCACATCTAGTAAAACTTGTAAACAACCTTTTTCTAAAGCCAGCACCATTGCTGATCTCTGCACTCTGTGATAAGCTTCATAAGCCAGACAGGAAAGTGTGGGGAGACCCAGGAAGAATGCAGCTCTTTTACTCTGTGCCGAAGGAAAGAAGTGATATCATCAAACATGAAGAAACTTTTGGAAGGGGTTACTTTAATTAATAGCGACGTTTAATCTTAAAGAGATTTAAGTCATGATTGGTGGCTGGGTTACAGTTACACCGACCAAGGATATTTTTTTCTTCACCAACGTGCATTACAGAAAAAAATATATAAACACTATCGTCATGCGAAAGTTGTCATTCTGATCTCGGTGATGTCAGATCAGGTGTTACATCCTGATACAACACTTTAGCATTGTTGTTCCGCTTTATAAGCCAAGCTGACCTTTCACCTCCATAAAACGTTTCTAATGCATCCTAAACTTAAGAAATGAATGAATTGAGCATCTTTAAGTAAGCAAAGGTGAACGATTAGGGCAGTCTATGCATCCTAACAACACGACTCTACGGCTGATAGTAAGAAGCGTCGTTATTTACAGTCAGAGCAGCAGCAGTGTTTCTTAGAGTTGTCCTGTAATACCGCTCTGCCCCTCTGATTCTGAAGGCTTTTGCACCAGAAGCTGGCAGTAAAGTCCTGCTCACGTGCCGCATTAACGTCAGTCCAGTCATTCTTCCAACCATCAAAACCTAACTGTACAACAACAAGTACGTCTGCCGGTGTCAAAGTCTTCTATTCAAACTGAACACCTGAGGATGTGATCTTATGTATTGTACTACAGCGATCTACCCGTTCATTGTTGGTTTAATCTTTTAACATACTCTAACCAATCATCACGCCCTTTTGCTAGATCTAACAAATCAGATTAAGACAAATAACAAGACCTAGCCAATCAGAAGTGTAATAGGGCGGGTACATTCTTCCCCGTAGTAGGATTCGCAGAAGGAGTTCGCTGTAGATATGCGGTCGACTTGAAACAAATAAACTAGCTGAGGTCCGCCAAAATATTAAACTGAGTAGCCACGAAGATTTAATATCATTTCTATTGTTAGTATATCAGACTCGTAGTAGGTTTAGAATTACTGATACGTGGATATACTTATTAAGTCTTTTGGTGTAAACAGGAGTGAGCGGTTAGCTCTCCGGTTTAGTGTTAGCTCCGCCCACTGCGTATCTCAGCTGTTCTTGTCAGAGAAACATTAACGCTTACACGAGGGATTAAAGGCACTCAAAACTGTAAAGCATCCAAGAAACACACAGGTAAATTATTCGGACACAGCGTTCATTTGATATTAAGAGGGAACTATGTGTTTGTAAGGAGGATGTGTAGTTTGCTATCAGTCTTAGTTCTCCTGGCGTCGCCACACCCACTGAACCAGCAGCGTTTACTAAATCATCTGTAACTATGCTAACATCAAGCTTGTGTAAAGGTACCAAAGTCAAAAGTCTATATTATCATTTCATTTTCGCCCTTGTATTAATCTATCTTTCAAGTATAACTGTCTTATTTGAGTAATTTCTAACAGCAGCATGAAGGAGCTGCCAGTGCAATATTCATAGGAGGGGGAAAAAATGTGTATTACCTACTCAATTAAAAACAATTTAATTTGAGTAGTGAGCCATTAGTTACAAACCCACAAGTATAGTCAGTTACAATGACGAGTTAGTGCAGAAAATGTTAATGTTAATACATCCGTAGAGAAGCCCTATTCGTATATTCGTAGTCGTTACTGGCTGTTAATAATAATAATGGCTCTTAATTTCAGCAGTGTGCTCTGTAAATCTAAAACCAATTCATACAGTCAATATAGTGTCTTCTTATATCTAACACACTTTTATTCTTATTTATAGTGTCTTTCAAGAAAACTACGCCAATGTTCTCAAAGCACAATTAAAAACGGTTGACGTCCCCCTTCATTCACAACAACGCCAGTTAATTGTCATGAACTTTTGCAAATTTCAATAGTGTGGCCATTATCAGCCTTAATAATTCATTCTCCGTGGCGCTTAAGAGAATTGTAATAAAATAAAGTAAGCTCAGGGCAACAAATGGCTTTTACAAGATGAATCTGAAATGACGTGTAGTGGAAGTATAATAGAAATGTTAAATAAAAATAAAAATGATATCCCTTATTTTACCAGGTAAAGTCCTCTTTTCCAAGAGTGAGAGATGTTTCCTTTTAAAAAAAAAAGTACCTTTACCCAAAATGTATACTACAGTATCAGTAATGGAACTCAGTCACCCTCACCTCTTACATTATACAACAATTAGCCCTAACTTAATAACCAACTACAGGTGAAGTCAGGAGAACATTAATTATCTTGTTACTATGACACCTGTCATTGAATGGGATATATCAGGCAGCAAATGTCCATGTTTTTTCCTCAGAAGTTGATGTACAATAAGCAGGAAAAATGGACAAGCACAAAGATCTGAGCAACTTTGGAAATCTCCAAATTGTGATGTCTTGGTCAGAGCATCTCTAGAACCGCGGGTGTTGTTGGGTGTTATTGGTCTATAGTGGTTGGTATCTACCATTAAGGAAGGACAACTGGTGAGCCGGTTGTAGGCTAATGGGGACCAAGGCTCAGTAGTGCTTGCGGTGAGTGAAGGCTAGTTTGTTTTGTCCAAACTCCCAAAAGAGCTTCAGTTGCACAAATTGCTGTCTCTGACAGAAAGGTGTCAGAACATGCAGTTGCAGAGCTGCTTTGGCTGCAAAAAGGCATCTACACAATGTGATGCAGGAGTTTTTAATGTTATGGCTGATCATCCTTAATCAGGCTTATGGCTAGTTTTCATCATTTATTTTTCTATACTGCGTTCAAAAATACATTCTGATATCAAATCTGAGGTTGTAATATGTGCATATAGCTCCCCCTAAAGAACATATGTGGTATTATGCTTTGAGATTTGGTCCAAATGTAAAGTGCATTATAAATTAAATGTATTATTATTATTATTATTATTATTATTATTATGCGGACAAAATTCCATTTTATGCACATTTTGAGTACATTGCCTGCATATCTGTACCAAGTGGAGAGTCTTCCTGGTCTTATCTCCAGAAACTGTGTAGATTCAAATGAACTTTGTGGTATTTTTTATCAAATCTGACAAAGTATTTATCAAAGAGCTCCTGAGCAAAATCATTATTTGCTTTTCTTTCATCTTGTTACTGTAATATACCAACGCTATAGCCTTTTATAATATAAAAAAATAAAAGGCAGGCATATAAATATAGGTATTTTTTGCGTTCAATCACAGACTAATTACATATAGTAATAGTTACTAGTAGGTGCTGACACTAAAAATACATTATTTAGGTCCTTACCTTTTCATTGCCAACAGCTCAGGGACCACATGTGTTGTATTATGTAACTCATCCGTGTTACATTATTAGCTGAGCTAGTTCTGTTTATTTCTGGATAAACAGCCAGACTGCAGACTGAAAACAATTGGATCTCTAGAACAACTGATCGTGTCGGTTGTTCCCGGCCTGCAGTGGTTAAAGAATTCTGAGGAAGGACAACAGGTGAACTGATGACAAGGACATGGGCGCCCGTGGCTCATTGATAGGTTTGGAGAAGAAGGTTAGCCCATGTCGGCCAAATCCCCAGGATTACACAAAAAGCTGAACGTTTATAATGGTTCTGATAGAAAAGTTTCAGAACACACAAAGTATCTCAGAGCTGTTTTGGGGCAAAAAGAGGATCTACACAATATTAGTTTCAATGGTTTTAATGTTATGTCCCATCAATGTATTAAACATACTTAGTGACTCTCACTTCTAACAAAATATTTTTGGACTTTCTGTAGTTCATCTTTTTTTCTCATTGTAGCGCAACTAGCTACCATGGCCTCATTTGGGGCCCAAGTGCCAGGGGCCACACATTTGGCCACCAAGGTGGAGCTGACCATCTCCTGTGAGAACCTCATGGACATGGACATCTTCTCTAAGTCTGACCCCCTATGTGTTCTGTACATAAAGACCACAGGCTCCAACTGGTATGAGGTCTGTATGAGGTGGTATCGGACATTTCACCCAAGGTCTTATATTTTTAAGTCAAAAGTATCTTGATGTACTGTTGGCCATATCTGAAAATGTTGTGTGTTTCATAGTTGTTGTTTGTGATTGAGCCATTCATCAAACATCTGAGATTATGTATGTTTTTTTGTGAATCAGTTTGGGCGCACAGAGATGATCCTGAACTGTCTGAATCCCAAGTTTGCCAAGAAGTTTGTCATCGACTACTATTTTGAGATGGTGCAAAAGCTGAAGTTTTGCGTGTACGATATTGACAACAACACCTATGACCTGAGTGATGATGATTTTCTGGGTGAGCTCGAATGTACGCTGGGCCAAGTGAGTTTTCTTTTGTAGTTTTTGACATTCTTCCACGTTTTCATCACTCTCTGACACCGTCCATGTTGTTGTCCAGATTGTTTCTAACAGACAGATGACTCAACCTCTGTTGCTGAATAACAGGCGTCCTGCAGGACAAGGGACCATCACAGTTAGTGGAGTCTTCTCCTACTCCTGGAGCATATTTGGTTTGATTATAATCAATACGTGACCGAGACATTCTCTGTGTAGACGTTGACACAAGAGAAGGAAGGAATAGCTGCAATAGTGGAAAGGGAATTTGCCACAAAAAGCAAGTGTTTAGCAATAGAGTCAGAATCCTCCAATGAAAACGTATGTCCCATAATTCTACTGTATTTAAACATCCCAAATTACAAAAAAAAAAAGGATCCATTAAATATGTCAGTGGATATTACACATTTTAAACTTTAAAAACCTTTAACAAAACAAACTCTTTCGAACTTTGTATATATCACTTTCAAATAATAGTAATAAACCAATTATAATAATAATGTATTGTGTTACATTTCTTCATTGCATTTATTTTTTTCTCTTCTGTCACTGTCAGGACTCAGGGCTGATTTATCATCACCATAGACCATAATCATATGATCGTATATGATTATGGTCTATATATATATATATATATATAAAAACTTAAAATGTAAATGTATTTCCAAGAAAAGTTGTATTTTTGTTTGTTTGTTTTTTAATAGATCTGCGCTGAAGAAATAACGGACACCAGAGTCGCAAACTTTGAGGTATCAGCCCGCACTCTTGACAAAAAGGTAAAGATGATGATCTTAAATAATTCAGCCTGACGTTTGTCTACATTATTATTTTCAACTGCTGTTCGACTCATTGGCAACCTGTTGAAAAAGTGAAGATTATTAACTGGATGTGGTTGTTCAGTATTTCTGGTGGTCCGACCCTTTCCTGGAGTTCTACAGGCAGACACAAACTGGATGGCTGCTGGCTCACAGGACAGAGGTACATTCTAGACACAAAGTCCCTCCTCTGCATGAATGCTGTCAGTGACCTGATGCTCATCAGAACCCTTTATGTCATGTAGGTGGTCAAAAACAACCTGAACCCCATATGGAGACCCTTCAGCATTTCACTCAGGTCTCTCTGCGGAGGCAATGTGGATACGCTGATAAAGGTATTTATTTTACTGTTTATTTATTCATCTTGGTTAATATTCCCTGTAAAATGCAGCCGACCCCCTGATGAATGCTCCTTGGTGTGAAGACTACTAATTATTTGCTACGCTTTTAAATCTGTTTGTTTGACCATGCTGCCTTAACCTACTAATTATTCATCCTGTGATTGCATTTCTTTTCATTTCAAATCGCTCCCAAACTAAAAGCAAGGGGCGTGCTTGCAACCGAGCTGGAAAAGAGATGTGTGTGTTTTTTTGCACGTCACCACATGAAGGTGTGCATTTTTGCTATGTTGACTTTACCCTGTTGAGTTACAATCATTGCTTTTGTAGCCTTAACACTGATAACTAAGAGCTGAAGATTTGTGTATGTGAAATGCTTTTAATTTATTGAAGGCTCAGACTAGCATTTGACTGGTGATATGAGGCTTTTCTTGTTGTATAGTGAAGAATGTGTTTTAATTAAGTTTGAAAACACAATTCTTACTTGACTCTGAATATATCACGGGTTATTTGTCGCCCATCACAGGAGATCTCTGTGTTTGTCTTCAGGTGGACTGTTATGATTATCATGTGAACGGATCCCACAACCTTATTGGGAGCTTTAAAGCTACGCTGGCAGAGATGCAAATGGGAACCCACGTCTGCCCGGTGAGACCCAGTCTGTGACTATCCATGTTTGAGGCCATCTCCACCATCGGAAAAACTGTTATTTTTTGCGTTCCAGTCGAGGTGACGATTACATGTTCTCCTTTGCAGGCTGAATTTCAGTGCATTAACACGAAAAAGTTAAAGAAGAAAAACTACAACAACTCTGGAGTCATCTGTATCAAGCAGTGCCAGGTAATGAAACTGTAACTAGGAAGGAGGATCTCGATTATCTCTATTATATCTCTCTATTTCTTCATTGATGATTAGAAGCCTTTAAGGGAACCAAATAGAACTCTTTTTGTTTCACACTCTGACTGATGTATTCATTGCCTCATTATCTTGTTCCTTCAGATAGTGAAGGAGTTTACCTTTCTTGATTACGTTATGGGAGGCTGTCAAATCAACTTCACAGTAAGTCTCAAATGTCAAACACATCATTTTATAACTTAAATGCTTTCATTTATGTCTGCATTTTTCCAAGCCCGATTTTATCAAAGTTGGTATGGCTAAGACCAACTTAGCCGTACCAGAGTGAAAAAGAAAGTGATTGGTTGGAATGTGATCCTTATTGGCATACGTACTCATTAAACATCGTACAAAGACCATGTGTTCAATGGATATGAACGAGTGTATATGTATCTCATCAACTCCGTTGATTTTTGTAAATGTATGTTTAGTCTGTAGTTTGATGTCTATAACAATTCTGAAACCAGTTAAGACAGGGCCGACAGAAGGGAGAAAAATGATTCCATCAAAAATCTCCCAAAATGTTGCAGAGGTCAGCTGAGATGGACGGATGCAAAGTGTGAAAGCCCACTGTTCTCTTAGAGCCCATTTCAATGTCAAGGTTCAAAATCCAGCATCTATGATCCTATAGGTCAGGGATGAGGGTGTGAGATGTAAAGTTTGGGATAGGAGAGAGGGTAGTGATGAGGAGGTTAGATGTATAGTTTGGGATAGGAGAGAGGGTTAGTGAAGAAGATGTTAGATGTAAAGTTCGGTAGAGGAGAGAGGGTTAGTGATGAGGGTGTGAGATGTTAATTTGGGGATAATAGCGAGAGTTTGTGATGAGGACGGGAGATGTAAAGTTTGGGATAGGAGAGTGGATTAGTGATGAGGAGGTTAGATGTATAGTTTGGGATAGAACAGAGGGTTATTGATGAGGGCAGACATGAAAGTTTGGGATAGGAGAGAGGGTCAGTGATGAGGGCAGAGATGAAATTTTGGTAGAGGAGAGAGGGTTAGTGATAAAGGTGTGAGATGTAAAGTTTGGGAGAGGAGAGAGGGTTAGTGATGAAGGTATGAATTTATAGTTTGGGATAGGAGAGAGGGTTAGTGATGAGGAGGTTCGATATATAGTTTGGGATAGGAGAGAGGGTTAGTGAAGAAGATGTTAGATGTAAAGTTTGGTAGAGGAGAGAGGTTTAGTGATGAAGGTATGAGATGTATAGTTTGGGAGAGGAGAGTGGGTTAGTGATGAAGGTGTGAGATGTAAAGTTTGGGAGAGGAGAGTGGGTTAGTGATGAAGGTGTGAGATGTAAAGTTTGGGAGAGGAGAGAGGGTTAGTGATGAAGGTGTGAGATGTAACGTTTGGGATAGGAGAGTGGGTTAGTGATGAAGGTGTGAGATGTAAAGTTTGGGATAGGAGAGAGGGTTAGTGATGAAGGTGTGAGATGTAAAGTTTGGGATAGGAGAG
>VRLP01005375.1:0-37648 GCA_009660295.1 Lophius piscatorius | reverse complement strand
TTGACATGTATCTTGGTGTCTTTGACATGTATCTTGGTGTCTTTGACATGTATCTTGGTGTCTTTGACATGTATCTTGGTGTCTCTGACATGTATCTTGGTGTCTTTGACATGTATCTTGGTGTCTTTGACATGTATCTTGGTGTCTTTGACATGTATCTTGGTGTCTTTGACATGTATCTTGGTGTCTCTGACATGTATCTTGGTGTGTTTGACATGTATCTTGGTGTCTCTGACATGTATCTTGGTGTCTTTGACATGTATCTTGGTGTCTTTGACATGTATCTTGGTGTCTTTGACATATATCTTGGTGTCGTTGACATGTATCTTGATATCTTTGATGTCTCTCTCACACTTAAACTGAGGGCTTTCATGTCTTTGACATGCGGCTTAATGGTTTTGTGACATGTGAGACTAGACGCGTGGAAATACTCCGTGAGAAAACCGATCTATCGCGAAAAAAGAAGACGTTCATTTTAATAGAACAGCTGTGTGAAGTGTCAGAGCAGCAGCTAAATCGTCTAAATGTAAAAATGATAACATGTTAGTGTGGGTACCATGAAATGACTTATTGATCACGCCGCTGTTGAGGTGATTGAAAATCATCGAAGGGGAAAGACACACAACGGCGGCCGGGCCGACAAATCTCCGGGCCAGACCCCGAAGTCGATGCATAAACTGTACATCTCAATCGATGGCGGTCTGGCGCTGCTCATATTTACGCCGCCGCTCACCGGCTGGTTTGACACCTGATACCTGACAATGAGAGCGACACCAGCCGTGTGTCAGTATGGATTTTATACCGGGCTCACTGTGGGGGTCCGACCGTGAGAATCCCGCTCAGATGTGATCTGATGATCTGGTTGTAGATCCGTTCCCTCGGAGCCAGAAGGTTTAAAAAAATAAAAATAAATTTTTTTTTAAAATATATATAAAAAATGTATGTATGTTTTAAATATTTTTAAAAATGTAAAACATACCAGTGTTTTTACAAACGTTTTAAATAGATATTCCCCCAAAATTTAAATATTTAGAAAATATTTTTAATTTTTTTTAAATATACATAATGTTTAATAGATAAAATATTTAAAATGTTCTAAATACCTCACAATGACCTTTTTTAATGTAAAATGATAACACATTTCATAAATGTAAATGCTTTATCTAATATTTTAAATATTTTAAAATCTATGAATAGTTTTACAAAAGTTTTAAATAATCTTAAATATCGTTTATAAAATTTTAAAATGATTCCTAATATTAAAAATGGTGGCCCCATTTTTAAGTATAATAAAATGTATACAATTTTAAATTAGAATTTCAAACAATTACTACATATATACACATTTACAGCATTTTCTTATATATTTGCATATTGGTTATGTGAATAAATAAATAAATAAATTATGACCATATGTCTGTTAACTTTTATGTCCTGGGATATAATTGGTTCGAAATAGTTTTTCTTTTAAGCAAAGGATGTGTTGATGAGATTTCTTTATTCAATGTTCTGCAAAAATGAAAAACAAACAACGAAACAGAGTGACGATGAAGCGTGCAAAAGTGTCAGAAAGACTTTCCAACGTGCAAAGATCACGCAGTAAAATGAATTTCTTTTCTACACTTGGCCTTTGGCAGGTTTTTTTTTCTCCATTATGTTTTCATGCTAATCTAACTTTTAGAATCTAACTCACATTAGGATCAAGTGCAGGCAGCAACAACTGAGGGCTGTTGAATCTGTGAAATCTGACTCTGAAGGAAATTGAAAGAGGGTCAGTGCATTGTTGTGTTTTCAACCTTTTTGACTGATTGAATGAAAATTTGCCTCAAGATTTCTCCAGTGCGGCGAAAAAAAAACGCTCCAATAAAGTCAACACTCTGGCCTCTGCTGTAGTTCCTGCCTTCTGATTGAATGAATAATACCGACTCTCAAGCAAACCAGGAGGTCGATATCAATTTCAGATCAATTTGGCCACAATACGGTCGCACGCCCAAAACTGTGAGACCTCAGCTCCGGTTCGCAGACGGATTGAGCCGTGACAAATGAACGGGGTGAACGGAGACTGATCGATATCTGCTGCCCTCCAGCCGCTGTGGTTGACCTTGGCCGCGCAGGAATCACAGCCAACATGTCTGAATTAATGTGAGCTCAGCCTCTGTTTATTCCGGACGGCAGCGTGAGGAATGAACCGGTATGCTGCTCAGAAAAACACTCTGGTGCCTCTGTGACATGATCACATGACTCTGGTGCCTCTGTGACATGATCACATGACTCTGGTGCCTCTTTTACATGATGACGTGGGTCTAGTGCCTCTGTGACATGATCACATGACTCTGGTGCCTCTGACGTGATGACATAGTTCCGGTGCCTCTGTGACATGATGACAGTCCTTGTGCCTCTGTGGCATGATGAAATAGTTCTAGTGCCTCTTGAATTGATGACATTGTTTTGGTGCCTCTGTGACATGATCACATGACTCTGTTCCCTCTTGAAATGATAACATGACTAGCGCGTCCGTGACATGATCAAATGACTCTAGTGCCTCCGTGACATGATCACATGACTCTAGTGCTTAGTGCCGCTGTAGTACATCTACCTCGCGTTGTAATAACTTGGCTCTAGTACCTCCCTGGTCTTATCTGCAGGTTAAATATGGCTTCCATATCTTTATGTAGTTCTGTTCCATGCATACATCAGCATTTAGCATCTTCTTGTGCAGACGGTCTGTTAATGCGTCGCCTCAGAATCTGTCCCGGAATAGAACCCGCGACTTCATCCTTTGGACTCGTCTAACAGAACTGTCGGTGAAGGGATCCACTTTTAGCCGGCGTGCAGAAAGAGAAAGTCATCATCCCTTTTACCTCAGCATTAATATTAAGAGCCATCAGGCTGATAGACCAACCCCAACATGAATTACCCCACCCACTCCTGAAATATCCCACCCACTCCTGAAATATCCCACCCAGTCCTGAAATATGCCAACCAGTCCTGAAATATCCCACCCACTCCTGAAATATCCCAACCAGTCCTGTCAGTGGGCGACTTCCGCCAGTGTTGGAGCTGGTAGTGGTCTGACTGATGGGAGGTCATGTGACCAGATAAGTCAGCGCGGAGGATACTGTCTGTTCACGCGGGCATACAGTTTTACCAGAGGCTCGGACTTCTGTGTCCTTATGGAAATATTTTTGAGTAATTGTAAATAATTTGTATCCTTAACTCGTGAAACCTCTTGAATAATTCTAGTTCCACTGTGGCATAATGGCAGGGCTCTAGTGCCTCTGTGACATGATGAAATGGCTTTGGTGCCCGTGTGACATAATGATATGGCTCTAGTGCCTCGGTGACATAATGATAGGGCTCTAGTGCCCCTGTGACATAATGATAGGGCTCTAGTGCCTCTGTGACATAATGATAGGGCTCTAGTGCCTCTGTGACATAATGATAGGGCTCTAGTGCCTCTGTGACATAATGATAGGGCTCTAGTGCCCCTGTGACATAATGATAGGGCTCTAGTGCCCCTGTGACATGATGACATGGCTCTAGTGCCCGTGGTTCTAGTGCACCTCCAAATAAAACGAGAACATGAGAGGATGAACAAAGTCAGGAGGTATTTTTAGAGGGTCGCGTAGAGGAAGAAGGATTCACCTCATTATTTTATTACCTCCTGCCAAGGAAACCTATTGGATTTACTCAGATTACCTTTTTTTTTTTACATTCTGGGGACGTTAGGTGTTTTCCAGCACTAAAAATTTAAATAAGCCGTTTGGAGCATTGACGTCAAAATGTGGCAAGGCGCTCTCTTGAAACTTTGACCATGGAGCTGGGGGATCATAGGGCTGAACAGAGGCGCTGAAGTGGAAGACATTAATGGAAGGCAAGGCATCTCTATTTATAGAGCACATTTCAGCAACAGGGCTTAGCAAAGCGCTTTACGCAAACAATCGAGCGCAATATTGCGGCAAAGTTCAAAAAAACATTAAGAGATAGTTAAAAACAGTTAGAAAAACAAATTTTTTATAAACAGGCGATAAATGTTTAAATATAAAAAATAAAAGCTAGATCGGTGAAAGGAGAAATCTGCAGGAATTTTTGCCGAAACCTTGATTATTAAATATAGAGTACACTTCACTCAAGCCTTTAAATGGAAAAGGAGTTGAAAATGTCATTTTGGTCTTTAAGTAGCATCAAATGTAAAAAAACAAATACTTCAAATGTATTCTCCCAGCTTTATCGCAGATTGAGATTCAGATGGAGGTCCTACAGTGCAGAAAACCGCCATCCTGTCATCCAGGCTGCAGGACCTTCAATAATACAGACGGTTCCTGCGGTTCTCCGGCGGCCGCCGGCTGCACGGCCAGAATAAGCACCGGACACCGGCAGGCGTCCCACGGGGCTAATAACGGCCTCTGCCTCCGCCTCAGCCTTAAAATATGATGTCTGCGCCGCGTAGCCGAACGCCGGTGTGCCATTATCACGGCTTCCAGAGTGGCGGCGAGGCGGAGACATTTAGCAGGGTGTCAAAGTCGCTGGGCTCCTCCATCAAGCAGCAGCCAGCAGAATAAAGGTTCTGTCACAAAGACTGACAGCCGTAATATTTCACCTCAGCCCGGAAGCCTCTCCGTCAGCCACAACGCCGCCGCGCAGGAACATGTCTTCCCCCCCCCCCCGTCCTCAGATGAATACACATCAACATGTCGTCGGGGTTATTGTTGACAGAAGCAGAAAAAAAGTCGGCGGGTTTTAACGCCGACTTCCTGGAGCCGGCGTTCATTTAGCAGCGGGATTGAAAGCTCTAAAGGATTTTTCATTCTGCTCAAAGCTGGACTCTGTTGTTGAATAATGAGCAATTATAACGAACACTTTCCCCAAAAATGAACATTTTTCACTTAGTCCATTCCCAGAACTGCAAAAACAGACTAGAAAGTATACTAGTAAGTATAATATTGTTTACTAATAAGAAGCTAATATTTCTTAATTTCTAATTAAATTGTCTGGCAAAAAAAAAAAATATTTCAGATTGGTTGAGAAACATTTTGATTGGCTAAAAACCGTCATCTGCTTTAAACTAGACAAAAAATACTCAAACTAGATAATTAATCACATGTTTAGTCATACACGGCACAACATGGGGAAGTTATTTCTCTGTGTTCGACTCAGCCCTGAGGAGAAGTGGGCGGAGCCTGCGAGGAGCCAGAAGTGGGCGGAGCCTGCGAGGCTCCCGGAGAGCATCTATCGGGTTTCAGGGTCTTGACCCCATGAGTTGTAGACTTCTGGGCTCGAACCATCAACCTGCTGATCTTCAGATTGGCAGAAGACCACTTACAAGCAACGAAAAGTTTTTGTTTTTTTTAAATGTAATTTAAGACGGATTTACTTGAAATGAATATTTTAGTAGATATATTTTAGAATATTTTAATATTTTTTAGATCCTGGATCCAGCTGGTTTTAAGAATCTATACAATCATCCTAAAAGTTTGACCTGTGGTGTCCCCCAGGGCTGCGTCCTCGGCCCCTTGCTCTTTAGCAGATTTGTGCTGCCACTGGAACATTTTTCACCAAGAAACAGTGACTCAGAATGTTTTTGGACAGAAAAGATTGAGCGGAACATTAAAGGCTTACAGTCAGATTGTTTTTTTCGAATGTGAAACAGGTTTGAAATGATTATTTTCCATCTGAGATATGAAAAAAAAAAAAAAAAGAAAAAATCTTGGAAACAAGGTTTTCTTTCTTTCTTTTTTTTCCACTTTATTGAAAAGTCTTTTTTGTGTCTCTGACCTTTGACCCTCTCAGGTCGGAACGTGTCTTTTGAGTCTTTGGCAGTCCAAATGTTTGGAACGTCCTTGAGGAAAATGCTGATGGCCGTTCCATCGCTTCATGAACGGTTAGTTTGGGCTCCGGTTTTCTCTTTTACAGCATAAATGCAAATTATACGTCAAAATACGCGGCTGGTCACGTTATTGACAAGAGCGCTGATGGATCCGTGGCGTTGGAGCCGCGTGCGTTAGCATCGTCGCTCACGTGGTCAATAACGTGTAGCTGCTGTTTCAGCGACAAACCTGCGATACCGTTATCATAAAACACTCGCCGCCACTCCCGACTGTTGGATGTATGTGAAGAAAAAAACGTCTCGCTCTGCGGCGGCGACAGGAGTGACGACAATTAGAAATGATCCATGCCCTGATGCTACCCTCCAGTCCCCTCGCAGCCAAACCCGCGGCGTCCCAATTAAAGCCGGTATTCAAACCAGATTAAGCGGCGCCGTCGGTTCGGCTGCCCTTTAGAGACGAACTGCCGCCGAGCAGCTCAGGGGAACGATGGGACGTTAATGTGAACGCACGACTTCCAGGCCGCAGTGATTTAAATAATACCGCCGCATCTCTGAGGATGATGTAAATGTCTCCTTCCACCGTGGTCTTAAAGGAGCAGTCCGCCTAAAAGGCTTCTAAAAGACGGGCTCCGACTACGGCGGTTTTAAGCTCCGCCTCCCGGGATCTCCCGGAGGTTCGTTTGAGAGAGAAAGAAAAGAGGCGTATTTTAAAAAACTTAAAACGCTCCAAAATAATAAATTAAGCCGGGGTAGGACCTTTGATGCTTTGGACCCTGTTCTGCTGGGTCTGGGCTCGGTTAGCCTAGCATTAGCTCAGGTGGACCTCATGGCTAACCAACGGTTTCACGAGTCTGGTCTTCATGTTTCCCTTCTTGGACAAAGAGGTTTCACGCTTTGTGGTTGTTGTTTTTTGATAATAAGTTTAATCCACAACGTTTGGGTTTCTCAAACTTCACAACACGTAGCAGTTAGCCACCAACATCTTCATCACCTTCAACGTCGACACATGGAAAAGGGAAACGGGTCTGTGTGAATGTGTTAAATTTGCTCGTGGCCCAGTTTCATGTTCCGGCGAAAGCCATAAAAACAACAGATTGTATTCAGGGCGCTCGGCTGAATGACCTCTAGAGCGGAAAACGAGCGTCACTCTGAAAACCTTCATCATCAGCAGGTTCTATTTGTGGAGAGAACACATTCATGTTCATCCCAGTTTTCTGCCGACCCCGTCCTGATTTCATCTTCCTCTCCGTGTTTACCTTCTTTCTCTGGTGCTTCTTCTTATGCTCAATAAAAAGTTTGATCCTCTATTAGTTAAAATTCACAAACTTCCCGCCACAACAAAAGAAGTTATCCGGGAACAAGTTCTTTATTTTTTCTCTCTTCTTTGGTTTTTACCAGTGTGTTTCTGCCACTTCAACTCTACAGACATGGAGGCGAGTTCTGAAGAGGCCCCGCCCCCTCTGGGGATATTATTCTAAGCTAACACAAACACAGCTATGAAAATGATATTCCTTTTACTCAGAGTTCTGCGTACTGCTCCTTTAACGGACACATTTGAACCTGGAAGGATTCTTAAAGTGGGAATCTGTCTTTGAAATGGCGATAATTACATCCAGCGCTTCGTTTCCTCTTTAACCTCAGGATAGAGGATCTCCGACACGCCGCCGAGGTTTGACTGAAAAAATGATGTTAATAGAAATAAGAAATCTTATTAATGGGTTTCTCACACACACACACACACACACACACACACACACACGCATACACACACACGCATACACACACACACACACACACGCATACACACACACACACACACGCATACACATACACACACACACGCATACGCATACACACACACACACATATACACACACACACACTCTTTCTCACATACACACACACACACACGCTCACATACACACACTCTCTCTCACATACACGCACACACACATACACGCTCACACACACGCTCACACACACACACAGGCTCTCTCACACACACGCACACACAAGCTCTCACACACACTCACACACACACTGGCTCGGCTCTCACACACACAGGCTCTCTCACACACACGCACACACAAGCTCTCACACACACTCACACACACACTGGCTCGGCTCTCACACACACAGGCTCTCACACACACACACAAACACAGGCTCGGCTCTCACACACACACACACCCTCCTTCCCTCAGCCTAGCAGCAGACTTTTATCTCTTACCTCCGGCTTCCTTTACTAATTAAAAACTCTGAGTGATGAACTTTCTGTTTTCACATGAGCTCCTGGTGTCGGCGCCGACCCGCGTTTAAAGGTGAGGACGGTCACACACGGCGCTCTGACGGCTTGTTTCAGAGACACTGACACGGTAACACAGTCATGGTGAATCCAGGAAACACGTTTGTTCTCTGGGAATGAGGAGGAATGTCTGAGAGCGGAGGCGTTTGTTTCTCCACCGCCATAGATAAAAAATGGCGGATGGATCCAGGTTTGAGGAGGCGGAGTCGGCCGACCGCCACTCACCTGACCGATTCAGATTTTTAGACAACACATGGATGTTCAGATTCACTTTTCATACCTAAAGGTTTTCTGCAGGGTTGAGGATCCATGGAGTCCTGTGGGAGGAGCTACAGGAGTATGGGCGTTCTACTGCTTGTCTCTGATCCTGTCTCGTTATTTTCATGGACTGGTTCTGAAGGCGAGGAGAGCGGCGTCTCTGTGTGTCTGCAGACGATGCTTCTTCATCAGTGCCGAATCTCCAGTGAAGCCACGGCGCCCTGCAGGAGAACGATGGACTCCTCTCTGCAGGTCGGCGCATCAAGCGAAAGATTTTAGGGTTCTTGCGGCGGGCTAATGAGTGATGGGAAACCGGGCCATGAGACGGACAGGAGGTCCGGTGTGGTATCAGCAGGCGTATGATGGCGAAGAGATGAGGCGTCAGACAAAGCTGTGGATTTACCAGTCCATCCACGCTCCAACCCTCACCTGTGGTCAGGAGCGCTGACTGAGAGAATGAGGTCAAACTGAAATGAGATTCCCTCATCGGGGGTCCGATCTCAGCCTGAGAGGCGGGGTGAGGGGTTTGGAGCGGAGCCGCTGCTCCTCCACGTCGAAAGGAGCCGGTTGAAGTGTGATGGAGAAAAAATTTGTGAAAATGAAAACGGTCGCGAAAAGAATGTTGCTATATCTCTTACGTCAGTTCATTATCGCGTTATCACGACATAACGATTCAGAGCGAGCTCCGAAAACAAGTGTTCGTCATCCTACGTCCTGTTTAAAGACCGTCAACCAGCCAACATGGTGGAAACTCACTTTTAGCGATTATAATAGAATGGGGGGGAAAAAAAACTTTATTAATCTCCACGAAGAAATATAAAAACGTGAAATGACGAGAAATAAGGTATAAATATGTAAAAAGATTCCATCAAAGAATGATGTTGGAATAAAATATATTGTGGTATCGCGGCGCCCCTGGCGATTTCCCAGGGAAACCCTGTTTGATGGGCTGCCCTCGTATGAAGGCTCATCAACACGGAGATGCTAAAGCATTCGTCAGGGTTTGTTCTGTCTCTGAGGAGGTTGGCGCTGATCCAATGGAACCTCCTCCCACACACTCCATAAATAATCCAGCGAATCGACTTAATCCACGATAATTTAATACGTTTATCAACATGAAGGACAGCAGACTTGCGTTCGTTATGGATCCCGCTGACTTCACTGAGCCACATAAATTCCACAGTATGCTATTTGTTTTTGATTTATTTAACCAGCTTAATGCGGCGCTGTGATGTCAAGTGGGTCAAATCAACAGATTTTACATTTAAGTCACTGCTGCTAAAGTGGGTCAAGCTTAAAAGCTCACACACACACACACACACACACACAAGTAAATTAAATGCAATACATTTATTGATTGAAACAACTCAGAGTTCTAAACAAGAATTAAACACAGCGGCGCCGGACCGGTGCAGAACTAGAATGGTTTCAGAAGTTTACAGGAATTCAGGCAGTTGGTGATAATGTGGAAAAGTTTTCCTCAAAAAGCGGATTTTTTATTTTTTGAACTGCCCCTTTATGTGGAATTGATGGGTTTTTTTTTTTTTTTTTTGATGTATGCTTGAAAAATATTGGGTATAAATCCATAATTTTTATGGATTCTTACGACATGGAATACAACAAATAAACCTTTTAAAGGCACAAACTCACACGAAGCCAAAATTTACGATAAGCAACGTTTTTCTGGAGATTATGAGAAAAACAAAAAGTTCTTTACTGTCGTTTTCTTTTTTCTTTTTTTTGAACTAAAAGCCCATCAAACTGATAATGTATATTATCATATATATATATATACTGTATATTATATATATACTGTATATTATATAGATGTATATTGTATTTTATCATATATAGACACTGTATATTATATATACTGTATATTATATATATTGCATATTATATAGATGTATACTGTATATTAGCATATATATACACTATATATTATCATATGTATACTGCATATCATATATGCTGTATATTATATATATATATATATATGTGTACAGTATATAATATCATATATATATATAATAATAATAATAAATTGGACTTACATAGTGCCTTTCTATGAACCCAAGGACGCTTATACTGTATATTATCATATATATCATATATATACTGTATATTATCATATATATATATATATATATATATATACTGTATTTAATCACATATACACTGTATATTATTTATCTCTCTATATATACATACATATTATATATACACATACTAGTATATTACATTTATTAGTATTTTACATATTCATGTAACATAATATAAGATGTATATAAAATAATATATAACATATTTTCTTATTTTATCAGCACACGTATATATACTCAATATATAAATATATATTATGAATACTTCTACATACTTGTCTGTATAAACACACACAGAGTAGCAGAGTGAAAAGATAAATCAGAGAAGTGGGAGGGTGAAAGAATCCCACGTCTTCTTAAAGAACAATAGTCAATTATTAAAGACTTTCTTTCCTTTCCGTTCTTTGTTTTTGTTGACTGTTATCGTCTTCCTGTCGTTCAGAGATCAGGAAGTTTCGCCGCTGCAGCGGCTGATTTGAGAAGAGAATGGCAGATCCGCGAGTTTCCATTATTGATAAACGCGTCAGATTCTGCTTCCATCAAGGTTCAAACCGGGCAGAAATATCTTTTGTAGCCGACGTTGTCATGCGTATGTTTATGTTGTCATGGCGACGAGTCTCTAATCCATATACTTGAGTTTTCTTAAACAGGTTTAACACGCCTGGTTTAGTCAGTTTATTTGTCGTTTTCATGATGGGGATTAAAGTTTTATTCTCGTTAGTCACATGACCACACCACCTTATTTTACACTTAAATTAGAAAATCAAAAAAAAAGAGGCACGTGAAAAACAGCATATGAATTTTTTGTGTATTATTTAAGTTCTAGTTTTTGAATGCTGCATTAAAAAAAACGCATTAAATTTGGTTTAGTTGAAAAAAATGGAACCTTAAATTCATGTTTTCACATGAAAATCTAATTTTTAGATGCAAAAATAAATATATATATATATATTTATAGAAATGTTGATTGAAAATGTAATTTTCACATGAATTAATCGTAAAAAAATCCACATTTTCATTTCAACTATTTCCACGCATGAAATTAAATTTACGTTTAAATTGAAAAAAAAACCTTATGTTACCTGTATTTAAATGATTTTTTTGGTTCCACATCAGAGATTCACATTCATCACTTAACTATACTATAAATTCACTATAAATGAACGTGTGAAACACAGCAGCACAGATTCAGACTCAGAGTTTGGTCATAGTAGAAACCGCCATGGTGAATGGGAGCCTTGTACCAAAGTCTACTATGGTAAGGGACGGAGTGTCTGGTCTGAGTCAGGAGGTCTGATGGTCTCCTGAGGAAGACCTGCGTCATCTCCAGCAGTCCATGCAGGAAGCCCCGCCCCTAAACACTTACTACTATCTGACTGAACAATATATACACACACACACACACACACACACACACATTCCCACAAACATCTCAAATATTTACCTGCAGCTGAAGAAGAACCCGGTGCATCATCTGACAGTCAAAGAAAACATTCATGGTGTCACATTGTTCAGCAGAGCTGCATCAAACACGGAGGCAGTGAGGAGAAAACACGAAAACAACAACAACAACAACACAGCTGACAAATGTCGACCTTTTTTAGACATTTCCTTACAGGATCCATTAAATGTTAAGATGATAAATATATTTTTCAGGAGCCGTAAAAATATTGCACTATAAAAACATTGTTCCACTTTCGTTACATTACTTTTTATACATTTCTTCAATTTTTTTTCAAGTTTAGATATTTAAAATAACCTTTAACAAACATAGAAGAGAGACAAAAGTTAATTATTGGACCTTTTGGGTCGGACTGTCACGGTTGTGATGATGATTAATGATCATTCAAATAATTGCAATTAACAATTGAATTGTCTTCTGTCTATTCCCCCCCCCACAGACACACACACACACACACACACTCTATAGGACCCGTTTGTTTACAGTGCAGTAAAACAAACACGCCTAATGAAGATGAAGAGCCATATTTTGCCGAGTGTTTTGCGAGAACCATCAGAACCTTCAACGATGACTCAGTTTTTGGCTGATGGCCAACATTGTTATCTCGTTACCATGGAGATGCTAAAAGGCTCATTGAAGGGCGACCGGGTGACATCATCAGCACCAATAAAAACTCCCATCGAACACTTAAAAACAACTTTTAAGGAGGGAAGGAATCGAGACGTTTCTGTTGCATCGAGCTCTTTCACACACGACTGGACCGGATTATCACCAGAACCCGAAAGAATATGTTTAATCCAAATAACCGGAATCGGTCCATTACGTTGTAATTGTGACGAGCCTTCGTTTAGCTAATATTAAACACGCTAAGTGTCTCTGCGTCACGAAACGTCCTTGTAACTGAATAGAGTCGTTTATTACAGAGGGCGAGGATGAGGCTTCCTGTGGTTCCGGCGAAACTCTGGACCCGTCTAGAGGGAACGGGTCGGCTCCGCTCAGTTGTTTACGGCGTCCGTGTGAAGGACGACGCTGCTGCTCTGTCCGCCTCCTTCTGAAGGACACTCCCGTCTCTGATCCAATCTGCTCCCCTGAGCTTCACCTTCTGAGCGTCCTGCTGCCACAGAGACAGGCGGGGTCAGAGGTCGGGTCACATTCCACGCCGTATTTCCACGGGTAGCTGCTGTTTTCTCCGCTGGCGGCAGCCATCAGTTCCCCCCCGTCGCGAATGAAGGACGGCTGACCCAGCAGACATCCGAGGACGAACCCCTCCCCTCCAATCGTTTCCTTCACGGCCTCCGCCGATGTTTTTATTAAATGTCACGCGGCCAAATGGCGCTCTTCCTGCTTCGGAGGGCAGGGAATGGACGTCGGGGCGGCAACAATGAGGCCGGCTGCTCCGACCTGGATGGATGAGCCGCCGGGACGCGGCCTGTAATTTAGATTTCATTACGATAGAGGAGCAGGTACAGTGGGAGGAAGGAGGAGGAAGGAGGGAGACGGATCCTCAGGAGATGATGGCGGCAGATAGAATCCTGCAGGACCGGAGTCACCGGAAAAGAGCTGAAGTAAAAGTGACTTTTGAAACGTAAATGAGAGACGGTAAACATGTGAACTACTGATCTCACAGATTTACTGTTTTCAAATGTGAACTCAGAGTTTTTTTTTCAGGTAAGAATGAAAATTTCTACGTACCAAATTCACCTTTATTTTTGTAATTTGCACGTGGAAATTTCCCATTCTTTTAATTTTTCACTTCACAATTTTAATTTTAATTCTTTTGGAATTCCACACACCAATGTGCAAAAAAAAATTTGCACATTGCAAATTCACTTTTTTTTTTATTTCTACTTTGCCATTTCTTATATATTTTTTAGGAAGATCATGACACCACAGAGGCACTAGAGCGACATCATTACATCAGAGGAACTCTGGATCCACTCTGGCAGCTTTCCCTGTGAGCCGGTCTTTGCGTCTCCAGGACCAGAATGAAGGTTTACAGCGGATCAGAGGAAGGACTTCCGGCCTGGAGAGGTTTCTGCTGGTGAGGATGACCACCAGGGAGGAGATTCAGCTTTCATGTCCCTGCAGAACAAGGATTACATCGTGTTTCCCGTGTATCGGTCTGACCCGCGTGTCGGAGCCTTAAACCGGCCTAATAACATAATTTCCCTCCAGAAATCTCTTCCCACTGGGTTTAATAAGCGACGCAGAGGAAGTCAAGCGAACGCAGAGCAATCGCATTAAAACCCTCTCCGCTCCTCCTCCCAGCCGTCAGGTCCTTCAGATGCTAAACGAGATGTCAGAGACAGTTAATTAGACGTCGTTAAGCCGTCCTCTCTTCCACGGATCTTATCAGCCGGACTGTCTCCTTAATGAGATTCAACCCTATGAGGTTCCGTCGTGACATTTTAGAGACTCGTAGTCGACTTCCTGCTGCAACATCGCGGCGACGGACGTCAGGGAGGGTTTTTATGCGATTCCCTTTGATTGCTAGCAGGATTACTCACCGACGGCTGGAATGTTCGTTAACGGCACTGGATGAAAGGACACGTTAAACGGTAAATGGAATGCACTTATAGAGCTTTTCTTGTCTGCTCTGCTGCTCAAAGTGCTCTGCAGCAGGAGTCGGCTTTCAACCATTCACTCAAACATTCGTGCATTGATGACAGAGGGACCGCCATGGAAGGCGCCACGGCCTCATCGGCAGTCGCGCGCTAATGGATCAGCCGTTGAGGAAAGTTGGCGTTCAGCATTTAGCTCGAGGATACTGAGACACGTAGACCAGAGGGGGGGGGGATTGAACCAACAACCTTCAGATGACTGAAGCTCTGGTACTCCTGTTTGACGTAAAACGTGGTTTTGAAACACGGTGGCGTTCACGAAGATGAGTTTATTGACTTTCCTCTGGAGAAACTGTCGATTACGGATGATCTTACGGTAGGATTAGTCGTCGGGTGGAAAACCACAAAAGCATTCACGTGTTAAAAATGGCAGTGCCACCTAGTGGCCTGGCATGCACACTACACCGTTTCCGATCGGCGTTGGCGATCCATGTGTACGAGGATCATTCTCACAACCCTGCTGTGTGAACACAGACATTTTTAACCTTCTTAATGTTTATTATAATGAAGTTTAAAGCTCAGATAAAACATTTCTCTTTTGCCCCACAAGAACACTTGAAAGTCTCGCCCACAGAGGTCGACGTCTGAGAGGATGATTCACACTTCCTGCTCAACGGACTTTGTCTGGTTTGAGTTTGTTTCGTCTGAAGAGGCAGTTTTTAGGGCTGGACGGCGTCGGGAGGTTGATTACAGAATCAACCTCCCAACATGGATGGATGGATGGATGGATGGATCAAACAGAGTTTGGAAATGGGTCAAATCACAAACAATGAGAATCTATCCTTTCTCAGAAGTTCATTCGAACTTCTGAGAAAGGATAGATTCTCATTGTTTGTGATTTGACCCATTTCCAAACTCTGTTTGGACTCCTGTCTTGCCCAGAACAGGGAAACCAGGACGGCCCTCTGGGGCCAACATGTTACAGGAACTCATTTGTTGGCCGGGACTTGAATCATGAGGCCCGTCCAACGGATCCACTTCCCTGAGGGCTCACTATCGACTGGGCTGTTGGCTCGGATGCATTTTTGTGGGTGGAGCCGGGCGAGTGGACCCCTAGCATGAACGTAGTCACACTGACTGAGTTACACTGATCAGTTGATTTACACACATGAACCGACGCCGGACTGGATTCCTTGTTGTTTTGCTGAACTCACACTTTTGTACAGTTAGCAACAGTTAGCGGAACATTCAGCGACCTCCTTTTTGAGAAAACACCTCAAACCCCAACCGCCCACCGCGACCTTTAACCTCAGCTAACTCTGTCAACTCTCCCGTCCATTCTCTCTATTGTTGTTATTATTTTTCTTTTGTAAAGCATCGTTGTATCTCTTGAAAAAAAAAGGCACTATCTAAATCCCCTCCCTAAATCTTGAATGACCTTTTTAGCCGCCGAAACATTGATTGACAGGTTGAACGTCACCGTCTCATTGGTTGACGTCTCTTCCTTCAAGCTGGCGTAACAATTTACATTTTGTTCCACTGAGAGTAACATGATTAGATTTTAATATGAATGAATTATCCCTATATTTTAGAAGAGGGGTACAATCTGACCTCAAAGGGTTGAAAAAGACATTTTTCATTACGGACTCGACTTTAAAGTCGCCACTGGAGCCAAATACTTTCTATTTAATCAAGAAATGCCGGCGCTCTCCATCCATCATGTTCTATTGCAGGTTTGTCCTCCAATCAATGCCAGTGAGGAAATAAATCAGCAGATTGATCCCCAGCCTCCTGAAATGCCAGCTGAAATTAGCCGCCATTCTTTCCACCTGTAATCACCCGCCGTGGAGAATTAAAGCGAGGGAGGCGGCATAAATTCATCGGAATGACCTCTTTAATAAATAAGTTCTCTATAAATCTGGCGTCACGCTGCGAACTGGGTTTCACCGCCGCAGACTCCCGGGTGATTTTCTATGACGGATCTGAAGGCGGTCGGGAGTTAATGTTTGAGCTAGCTTAAAGTCGGGCGTCTCGCTCGCTCTCTTTGCTTTATTCCCTCCGTTTCTGAGAGGAACAAGCTCAACTCCTGCTGGCTCAGCCTGCTGATTCCTCCGAGGGGCTGGGTTTTGATGATCCGGGGTTCTAAGAGAACCAGAATTCTTTTTTTTTTTTTTAATTTCCTGTAAACTGTTTCCATGTTGAGCTTAAAGGAACGTTTCACTCTTTTTTTTTTTCTCCGCTTCTAACCCACCGTCAAAGGAAAGTCTTCAGAACCTTTCTGGTTCTTTTCAGCGGAACATCAGTGCAGGGTTCTCCAAATGGATTTAAGAACATGGGATTGGTTTCAAAGTAAGAGCGTTCCCTTTAAGGTCCACTTTTTGCAATGGACAACTTTCTCCACGTCGATAAGTGATCCTTGGGAGCCTTGGTTCCCCAGTTGTCCTTCCTTGAACCACTTTAGTAGGTTCTAACCGCTGTAGACCAGGAAAAACCCAACCAGACCTCCAGATCTGGAGATGTTCTGACCCACTCGTCCAGTCCTCACAATATGGTCCTTATCAGACTTAGACTGACGTTGACATCGTCGTCATTTTAAAACAGTTCTGAAATCATTAGATCGGGTCCATTCAGCTCGTTTTGTGGATGAAGGTTATTTTTCATTATGTGGGTTTTTTCGTGGACCTTTATTCGGAAGAAAAGGCCAAACCAGAGAGAACGTGCTTTCTGAAGGAAACCACAGCAGAGAACAATGAAGATCAGAACCACCAACTTCTCTTTTCATGCGACAACAAATAAAGTAATTAAAGAGGCGGTAACGTCTATGAAAGTCTCTGACCATCTCAGATCTGGGATTTCAGAATCAAAGGAGTTTCTGCTTTAACGGATCATTTCAACGTAACATTTCCGATGAGTTTACCACACAGCACATGTTTACGTTGTAATGTTGTCGCGTTAGTCGGAGTAAACCGATCAAGGCTTTGATCCCGGTCACAGATGTAAACACCATTTCTGATTGAGACAACCGCTAATGTAAACATTCAAACAGGAATAAACTTTCGGGAATGATTTCATCCTGACAGGAGGAAAGTTTCCGGGTAAACCCAAATATCGACTGTTGCTCAAAGGAAGCAGGTGTCAGTAGCATGCTAACGGTAGCTGCAGGCGCGCTGACAGGTATCGTCATGCGTCACAATACGCTTTGATTTTACATGGAGTGTTGAATGTTTCAGTAAAATACTTTATTCAAACACCCGACATCTTCCGTTGATCCTCTTCCCTCATAGCCAGGATGCTTTTCCCAGGGTCCAAGGGTGGTGTTGAATAAATCCAAAGTAAGAGTAGTTTTGTATTTCACTCTGCCCTTTTTTTCTCCCCTGGTCATCCAAAAAATGAAAAAAAAACAATCTAAATCTCGAGTTTTGTGATCCGTTGCGCCTCTAGCTAGCGGCCGGCATGCTAACAGTAGCTGCAGGCGCGCTGACAGACTTCTCTTCGTCCAACTCCTCAGCTTTGAGATGTTTTTCGTGTTTGACCAGGTGTTTCCTCAGGTGAGCATCGCCTTGACTGATGTGCCTTCATATCACAGCGACGAGAGTTCCGTCTGGATCCTTAAGAGCGCCAAGTTTGGCCCCCAACCACCGCCGACATTAACCCGAACCAGGTAATCTCCTCTGAGACCGTCAGGGTGGAGAGAATGGAGCATCCTCATCCTCATCCTCCGCAGACCTCGTGTCAGTAATTAGGATGAATTTACACGACGCACGCCGCCTGAGCGTATCTGTGGCGGGGATGAAATGATGCTCTCAATGTCAGAAAACGCTTGAAGGCGTTCTCTTCCTCTTTGCCGTGGTAGCCAGGCCGCGGCCGCCTCCACTGATCCACGCTGCACAGAATGCAGAAACGAGCTGCGGAGGAGCGCCGGGCGCCTCGGCGCTTCCTTTGATCGGAGAGCGGGGGGGCCGGAGCTTCCCGGTACACAGCCGTCTCTGCAAAGACCCGGCGGCTGTATTGATTTAGAATGAGGCTTTCTGTCTCCTCGCGATGCACACATGCATAATTTATCTTCATTACATGTTGGGTGGGGGGGGGCATGTCGGCGTGTTTTTCTTGCTTGTATTCTAAAGTGGGTTTGTTTTTCAGCGGGAAAGGTTGGGATTACAGCGAGAGACAGGGGGGAAGGTGGAGATGTGTAACTGGAGCCGCCGCTGCATATTTAAAGTCCTGTGTTTATATTTACTGGATTCACACACTTTTAATTAACCCCTCTTGTTAAAGGAGTTGCGCGCCTCTAAAAGACATTTATTACCAAAACCAATCAACTTCATTTCACTGCGTCAGGCAGTTTCTTCGTCTTTTTGATACTTCAACCGTGAAACCTGAAAAGCCCTCTCCAGAACCAGAACCAGAACCCGCTCTGTAGAGGGAGTGGGTTGGTGTCCCAAATATTTTCCACCATGCAAAAAGACTTTCAACACATTGAATGCTGCTGAAAGTTTCAACCGGGAATTTCTGTTGATTTTTGTCTCCGACTTTGATCGCACTTGTTATTTGTAGTTTAGACAAATAATTGCGTTTAACTCAAAATACTGAAGATAAACTTTGATTTATTTGCCTTATATTCACAGTCAAAAGGCGATCTAGACAATATCACGCGGGTGGTTTTAATGTTCTGGCTGATGCCTACTTTAAGTACACAGATGTTTCCTGTTAGTCTGATTTAATTTACTTTGGTTTCATTGACATGATGAAACCCAGGGAGATGATCTGTGGAACATCTGGCTGTGGAGAACGATCCTTCCACAGCTTCAGAATACCAGATGAGAGTGAGACCTCCTCTTCCTCAAACATCCTCCTCAGAGCAGACAGAATCCACACTATGTTTTTAAAATCAGCTGTGAAATGTTTGGCTTCAGCGAGGGGCGTAGGAAATCGTAGTGCTCCGCTCTCCAGAATCCGTGTTCCGGTTAGACGTGTCTGCCGATGGCTCCCCTGAATGTGTTCCTCCAAAAAACATGATGCTGCCCTCAGAGGAGGATCTCGCAGTCTGAAGACACATCAAATAGAAACAGACGGAAGTTTACTGTTGGTCAGAAATGAAGCAACCGTGTGAACCTGGACTGTGTGACTGTGTGAACCTGGACTGTGTGACTGTGTGAACCTGGACTGTGTGACTGTGTGAACCTGGACTGTGTGACTGTGTGAACCTGGACTGTTTGACTGTGTGAACCTGGACTGTTTGACTGTGTGAACCTGGACTGTTTCACTGTGTGAACCTGGACTGTGTGACTGTGTGAACCTGGACTGATGGCTTATATGTGACACGTATCTCTATAATTTCTACATTGAGATTGGTCTCGTTGCCGTGGTTACACGTTCGTTATTATAAAGAGATCTTTTTTGAGCCGTTACTGAATCACATTTCAGATTTGTTCCCATCAAAGCAGCATATTTTGTGACATAACTTACATTTATGCTGTAAAGGCAGTGAGACCAGATACGCCGCAAAAAACGCTCTAGAAGAAACCCTAGAAGAAGAAGTCGTCTGTTGATTGTTGCTCATTCCTGCAACACGAAAACAAACAATAACACGAAACAATGGAAGCACTAATAAGACGTTGAAGCCTGTGATTACATCATCATGAATGTGGACTGATGACGGCGTTTTCCAGCGGCGGCGCCCTGCTGCTGACATTGCCCTGACACTCATTCATCAGTGAACGTAGTTGGTTTCGGTCCATTGTGTTCTGCTGCCGCGCTGCTGGATATCAGCCGGGTCGAGGCGAGCTGAAAGAAGCCCTAATGAGGGAGTCGCACCGAGGGGGAGGGAGGGAGGGTCCATATCAATCAGACGCCTGACCGGGCTTTTTTTTTTTTTTCTTAAACGTGATACAAAGGCTGACAACCAGTTGGACTTCTGTGTTTACCTCACGGTGCCGGAGTGGTGAAGATGAAGAGACTGAACTAAAAGTGAGTTTAAAACCAATGGCGCCGAATTGAACTCAGTTACTGGACCTGCCTGAGTCAAAAGTCCAGAATCAAGCATCTGGACTTTTAACTGGGTCTAATGTGGTGTCTTAGCTTATGCTAACATCTCTGAGGTGCTGACCCACTACGCCACAGACCGGACCTTCAGGTCATCCACCCACCTTCTTGCTCACTGGACCACGGTCCAAACTAGAACCCAAAGGTGATGCTACTCAGCTTCAAAGCCTCTCTGGTCCGATCAGAACTTCCCGGTATGACGTCGGTTTTAAAAATCTCCTAAAGCCTCAGCCGTATAAACAGACTTTTTCTCGTCTCGTTTGTTCGTTTGTTTGTTTGTGTGTTTGTTTGTTATACACGACGGATTTGTACGAAATTTTTCCCTAGAGGTGAGAAATTCTGGTGACGTTACGTTTTTCGCATCACTTAAAAAAAAAACGGGAAGCCGTTTGGAGTTGTGACGTCACAATGTGGCAATTGCTGCCTTGGATGGTCCTTTGGGGGAGGAGCTGAGGGCTCGGTGGGCTGAACAGAGACGCTGAAGTGGAAAGTGAGTGAGTATTTGAGAGATTGTCGGAGTTGTCGGTAGATTTAGAGGCTGACGATAACTAAACAAATAAGGATGAATTTTTCCGTAACCTTTGGTGATGTTGTGAAGTTTTCGCCCTTTGAGTTCTTTTTCTAAGTTTTTATAGTGTAACTAGTGTGTTTAGTATTATATTGTGGTTATGTCTTTTTTTTTTTTAAATGATTTTTGTACGTCAGTATTATATCACAAATTAGACTTTGTCTTTATTGCCATTATATCGATGTTCGAGACAGACTTTATGACAGAACCGCGACTCTTTGAGTCCGACAAAAACACAGAAACATCAAAGACGGATGTAAAAACAGACTGAAGTACAAATCTTGACAAATACAACCTTCACTTATCTTCATTCTTCTTCATCCTAGTAACATCGCTTCACTTATTATCCCGGCTCTATTATCCCCACCTAATTCTTTCAAACGTCGGGGTGTGAATCTCGGAAGAGTCAAAACACTCTTCTCTTACGACTGAGTGGAGGATGAGGAGGGTACACTGAGAAGCAGCAGCTGAGGAAGAGTTCCTGAGGTGTCCGGGGCAGAAGTTCTAGCAGCTGCTGTAGTAATGTGCCGATGTCGAGCTGCTCCGGAGAACAGAGCAGAGGTCCGTCATGAAACTTTAATCCGCCGCTGGTCTGGTGTGTCTGCGCCAAAACTCAACCCACGCTTATAAATACTTCATCCAGATCTTTTCCCATCAACCCCTCTGTTCCTATCACAGCCTCTCTTCTCCACCTCTCACCACATCTCATCGCTTTTCTCTGCTCCCTTCACCTCCACCTCTGTCCAACCTCCTTCACTCCTCTACCTCTATCCCACCTCTCTCACACCTTCACCTCCATCTTTCACACCATCACCTCTACCTCCATCTCGTCTTTCACACCTTCACCTCAATCTGTTATTTTCACACCTTCACCTCTACCCCCATCTTTCACACCTTCGCCCCACCCCGTCTTTCACATCTTCAACTCAATCTGTTTTTCACACCTTCACCTCTGTCTTTTCACAACTTCTTCTCTAGCGCCATCTTTCACACCTCCACCTCTACCTCCTTCTTTCACACCCTCACCTCTACCTCCATCTCTCACACTTTCACCTCTACCTCCGTCTTTCACACCTTCAGCTCTACCTCCGTCTCTCACACCTTCAGCTCTACCTCCGTCTCTCACACCTTCAGCTCTACCTCCGTCTCTCACACTTTCACCTCTACCTCCGTCTCTCACACCTTCACCTCTACCTCCGTCTCTCACACTTTCACCTCTTCCTCCGTCTCTCACACTTTCATCTCTTCCTCAGTCTTTCACACCTTCACCTCTACCTCTCTCTCTCACACTTTCACCTCTTCTTCCGTCTTTCACACCTTCACCTCTACCTCCGTCTTTCTAACCTTCACATCTACCTCCGTCTTTCACACCTTCCCCTCTACCTCTGTCTCACACCTTCACCTCTACCTCTGTCTTTCACACCTTCACCTCTACCTCCGTCTCCCACACCTTCACCTGTACCTCCATCTAGCCCACTCTCTGCCACGTCCTCCATACTACTTCCTCGCCCCCTCTCCCCTCCTCTCTCCTGATCTCAGTCTCTCCACCCACACATTCCGTCTCTGACACTCCAATCATTGTCGGTATTTCAGACTCTCTCTACCTTATAATTTGCATCCCACCTTTGTAATTTCACACTATTACATGCTCATATATTCAGTCACTGCGGAGGCGGAGGGGTCGTGACTCATCGCCACTGGAGAAAAACATCAAAAATCTGAAACCAATATCTGAAGCTGTGGCGATGAAGGTTTTCGGAGAAAACAAAGCCATCAAAAGCCCGAGAACTCTGAACTGGTGTCTCCGGCTGTCTTTGATCGTTCAGCCGAGTCTGCGTAGATTTAACAACGTCTCCTGTTTGAAGGAGGAGCAGGTTCACCCGCAGACCCTCAGAGAGACCCTTAACAAGCAGTTGGACCGCCTCGCAAAGAGAGGAGCAGCAGCCAGATCCTGCAGCGATCCTCCTGCAATCACTGAAGGTCTGCTGCACAACGTCGACGGGGAAAGTCAGAGATCGCAAAGTCAGTCGAGGTCCAGTTTTCTCCGCCTCACATTCATGTGTTTTTTTAAGGTTTATCTTTTATGAATACATCAGAGGTCGTTTTATAGCCATTAAAAAAATGTACGGACCAGGAGGAAGGACCCAACTGATCCAGATTCAGGTTCTTGTTGTGTTTACAGAAGCTAAACTGTCACATGGGGGGGGGGGGGGGGGGGGTGGCGCGGGGGGGGGGGGGGGGGGGGGTGGGGGGGGGGGGGGTAAATGTGACTCATTAATAAAACAGTCCATAATGATTCAGCCTAACTATTACTATGAAGTCAGCCGTCTGCTCTGGGATCAGATCCCAGAGTGACTCCATGATGAAGATATTTTTGGCGGTTAAACTCCTCCAAGTGGCAGAAATAGGCAACTGAACCTCCTTAAATCAATCCAGTTCTTCCTCGCACCAAGGTCGATAGGGTGAAAATGATCCATGTAATGGTTTTTGAGTTATCGCGTTATAACGTAGATTCTGTCGACGATGATGATTCCATGACATCTCAGACGTTTCTGGGTTTCTGTTTAATGTTCATTAATGGAGACGATCCAGCTGGTTTTCAAAGGTCGGTCCAAAAATAGACTTAAAAATAGCCCAAACTATCAGATTTATTTGCGTCACTTTGGTGTCTATGGACAGGTAAGACCTCAAATAATAGTGCTAGTAACATAGTCCCGCCTCCCTATCACCTCCACCACCAGAAGAATCCCCTTATGCATAAAAAAATATATATATAAATTATATAAGGAAACTTTAAAGGTAGAACAACTTGAATTAAATGTCACGATATACAAAATAAAATCACCTTTTTCATCTAATTGCATACGCTTTTAAAGGTAATGCACATCATCATCGAATATCTCCAGCTGCCAATCAAACTAAATGCCATCGATTTCTGTCGGACGCTGATAGCAAACTCCGCCGCTGTGCAAAAAAAACCCCCCCAGAACCAAGGCGGGTGTCGGAGAACGGAGCCCAGCAGTCAAACCACGGCCTCGCCAATAAAGAGGCAGCGTCCCGTAGATGCTGATGAAGGTTAACCAATGTGTGTTCAACCTTTACCTGGAGATGAAACAATCCACTAAAGGTTATCGCATCCAGCAGAGTCGATGCGTCACTCCCTCCTCCAAAAACGTAAATACCATTAGTCTGTCGGGAGAGTGGTGCACGCGCGGCGAGGTTAAGAGGAATTTATGCTAATGAGCGCTCGGCTAATGCACTCAACACGCCCACGGAGGACGGAGCAGCGTTTTATCTCCACCTCAGATTCTTTGTCGGGGCTTCTGTCGACCTTCAAGGATGACCACTGTCGGCCGACGCCGCATTTGTTCGCCGGCGTGTTGACAATAATTTCACGTCTCTGACATTCTGAGAGGAGAACGGGTCAAAGTCAACAACATGTCGATATTCAAGCGTCGGTGTGATATGACGGGCGTTTTCTGGCATTTTCTGCCAAATATCTGACGGGGGAGTTATTCCGCCGCCGTGGCGCCAACAGATCGGCCGCCTGAAGACCTTTTATGTTTTAAAATGATTATCAAACATCAAGGATCTGATGGGGGCGCCACGCCGGGTTCTAAAATACGCCTGATGGTTGTGGAACTATTTTTAAGTTTATTTTGGAAAAGCTAATTAACAGCTAATGGAACAGCAGTAAGCAACTCAGCAACTGGGCAGCAAAAAAAAAAATCATCTCCGGGAAGGATCTATGTCGCGAAGTCGCGTAAATTAGCCTGCAAAACATTAGCATGCCTGGCTAACCATCCGGTTGTTCTGACCGTGTGCGGTCCACAACCAGAACTCACGCTGAATTCAACGCTACGGTAAACTCCATGATGATTGTGCGACAAATAGAGGTTGTCTTGTTTAACCCTATTGACTGAGCATCATGGGGTGGAGGTGAAGGTGGAGGATTAGGGTGTGCGAAGAGGAAGGATTGTTCTCGGAAAGTGTGAAGTGCTTGTTCCTCAGCTTTTCGAAATCCCTCGTGGTGTTGCGACACAGCCGGTTCTGGGTTGGGTTGGACTGGGTCAGATCAGGGTGGCTTTCCGGCCCCCCCCCCCTCCCCCGATGTGACCTTGCTGCTTCCAAGGGCGAACCAAAAGAAGAAACTCAGGGAGTGTCAGGAACTGAGGCCGGAGCAGAGGTGAAGATCACCAGCTGCGGACAAACAATGGAAGAGGAAGAGTAGCTGCAGTTCAGTCACTTAATTATTTAGTCCAAAATCCAAAAGGCACCGTCCAGAGTCAGAACCATAGAATCAGTCCAGGAGAAAAACAATCCAGAATAACACACAAGGAGCAAGGCAGGTTAAAAAAAACTAAACAGGAAGAAAATAAACAAACGCAAAGAATAAACCAACTACAGAAAACTGACACTGAGTAAGACGAGGGAGAGTTTGGACGCGTGAGGAAGAGACGTCAACGATAAACTGGTCCAGGAGGACAGACGAGATACTCTGAGGTAACGAGACACAGCTGGAGGAGAGACACAGGTGAACATGATGGACGATGTCACAAGAGGAGAACAGAAACGACACCATGGTTATGTAGATCAAAGAAACCAGGACAGGAAGTTTAACGCTTTCAAAGTAAAACCAATGAAAATCAACCTTCAAAATAAAACCAGAATAAACCAAGAAATAAGTCGACAGTCGTGAGAGAGAGCGCAAACCTCCGCCGAGACCACAACAGAACCTGAGGTGGATGTTATCGTCACCAGGATCAAAGTATTTGGCTTTATTTAGGAAACGATCTCTAATTACTGAAACATATTTCAAAAGGAAGTTTCCTCTGGATTCAAACCGATTCAACTTATTTACCATCATTCCAAATACCTCACTTTATGTTTGTTTGTTTGTTTTCTGAATCATGCCAAAAAGGAGACACCTCTGTCCCACCTCTCTCACACCTTCACCTCTGTTCCACTTTTCTCACATTTTCACCTCCACCTCTGTTGCACCTCTGTCTCACCTTCACCTCAGTCCTACCTCTCTCATACTTCCACCTCTTTCCCACCTCTCCCACACCTTCACCTCCAACTCTGTCCCAACTCTCTCATCTTCACCCCCATCCAACCTCTCTCACACCTTCACCTCCACCTCTGTCCCACCTCTCTCACACCTTACCCTCCACCTCTGTCCCACCTCTCTCACACCTTCACCTCTGTCCCACCTCTCTCATACCTCCACCTCTTTCCCACCTCTCTCACACTTTCACCTCTGTCCTGCCTCTTTCAAACCTTCACCTCTGTCCCACCACCACAAATGCAATGCAGACAAAACATTGAATTTGAAACAACTGGACTTCTGGTTCAGAGTTGAAGACCTTTTCACCTCAAGTCCAAAGAAGAAGTCCAGTGGGAGTTGAACCTTCAAGGATCTGGATGATCCGGGTGAATCCGAATGAGACTCAACGCCGACATAATCGGATCAAAGTCGGACTCTCGGGAGGAAACGGGCGCTGAGGTAACGGGCCGACCAGTTGGACTTCTGCTCAACAGCCGAGTCGGTGAGTAAGTCTCACGTATGGCAGATAGTAAGAAGACATCTGGGCTCGCTAATTCTCCCCACCGCCGCCAGAGGTTCTGAGAAGGCTGGCGGAGAGGAGCGGCTCTAACCTGATTACCGCGTCTGATTCTCATAACGACACAGCTGCAGCGCTGAGCGCCGCCGCGGGCCGCGCGGTACCAAACCTAATTCTTAAAGTGGATTGATCACTCCCGTCTACAAAACGGAGCAAACAGATCGATTTGTGCCTTTATTTTAATCGGAGCCGGCTGGTGGAGTTCTGCCGGCCTCCCGGTCATCCCTCCCCCGGAGTTTTCAGAGGTCTTGAGGTTTTCCGTTAAGCAGGAAAACCCTGTGAAAATGAGAAGAAGAGAACCAACAACCCCTCTTTAATCCGGTTCTGTTTATTGGTGGTGATTCTCCTCTGGAGCCGCCGTCTGAAGTGGAATCAGTGAAAAGCTGATTTCAAGCCGCAATCTGTCACAGGTGTGAGGGGAATGTGTGAAAACTGCAGGACTGTTTCTATCGCAGGTTTAAGGGTGACGAGATCGAACGTTCCCGGCAGAGCGGCTCCCTCCGCCACGGTTCAACAACCTGCAACTGTCTGTTTTTAGTTTCTGACCCCGCCCTTTAAAGTTTGGGGAAATCGATCCGATGTTGTTGCGTATTAAAGGAGGATGTCCTTTTTCAGCAATGTTAAATAAATTGCAAATAAATTCATGGATTAGCACCAGAATTAATTCATTTCTACCCCGACTCGTCTTCCACAGCTCTACCAATGAAAATACATCCTGTAGTTTCTGTGTAAACCGGCGTTGTTGAGGTAAAAGATGAACCTATTTAATCCTAAATTAATGCCCCAAACTGTCAAAATGTAAATATGAAAAGCTTGATTTTGTATTTTTAACACACCTTTAACATCAACAACAATTAAACTTAACTGAATGCTGCTGTCAGCGGCTATTTTAACCAGTTACAGGTTTCATCCATGCATAATGACGCAATTGATTTATAGAGCGCTCCTCAAAAAACTCTCTATATCGTAATAGTATCTAGTATTAAGATGTTGTTACTCTCTATTTATCGCTATATCCACTTTATCTGTCGCTCTATCCGCCCGGTCGCTCTATCCATCTAGCGCTCTATAAAATGCCCTATCTATCTATGGCTCAATCATCTATAGCTCTCTCTATCTATCGCTCTATCACTCTATTACTCCACCTATCACTCTATCGCTCTATCTATCGCTCTATCCATCTGGTCGCTCTATCCATCTATCGCTCTATAAAATGCCCAATCTATCTATTGCTCAATCATATATAGCTCTCTATCTATCGCTCTATCACTCTATCGCTCTATCGCTTTATCTACCAATCTATAAAGTGCTCTATCTATCGCTCAATCAACCTGCCCCCCATAACTTGGAGCACAGAGAAACAAACTAATGCGTTTAGCGTAAAACTCTAACAAAGATCGGAACGCGGAAAACTTTCATAAAACACATTTTTGTTTGGTTTTATAGATAAGGTTGGTATCAATTAATGATGTAATCTTGTTGAATTAAATTATGACTATGTGATGATGATGATGATGATGATAATGAAATAATGAGTTTATTATCAAAACTTTATATCTTTACACCAGGGAATAATTAAATATAATGCTTTTGTACGGAAAGCTGAGTTCTTGGACGCCAGTATTTCTAAAACCCTCCATGACATCATCAAACTAACCAGGACTCAACTATGACCCATCGACCATAACATTATGACCACTGACAGGTAATGACAGGATGAAGATGATTATCTGGTTACCTGTCAGAGGGAGGGGCAGATCAGGCAGCAGGTGAACATTTAGTCCTGAAGTTTATGTTAGAAACTGAAAAAATGGCTAGAGGACTGGGTCAGAACATCTCCAGATGTTCCTGATCTGCAAAGGTCATTGCCTGCCAACAGGGTTAAATATATACATCCTTTATTTGACCAGGAGAAATCCTTTATTGAGATCAAAAAAAAATCTCGTTTCCGAGAACGACCCGACCGAGAGAGCCGCACAGAACCTGCAACAAACACATACATAAATAAATACCAGCAGCTGCTACTCCAGAACAACCACGCTGACCAAACGCAATATCTTCACGATGCTTCAAGACGGATTTAAACTCCGCTAGAGCAACAAGTTCTGACAGTTTCAGCTCCTTCTGCAAAAGTATTCCAGGAGGAGGGAGCAGCGAAACGAAAAGCATTTTTACCGAGCTCGGTTCTGACTCTGGGGACCGTCATCTGTAGAACATTCTGAGTACGTAACCCACATTGCGTTTTGGGTTTTACAGATGTATTTACAAAGGTAAACAGGAAGCAGCCCAAAGAGCGATTTGTAAACAAACACCGACCAATGCGAGCGTCTGCGGACGCACGGAGACGGTTGCTAAGCAACAGCGTACAGAGTCCAGTTTTGTTTTGACCGATATCCTCCACAGCCAGTACCAAAACGTGAAGATCAATTGTAAAGAGTGTCCAACTTCTTTGGGTTCTGTTCAGGTGTTGTCATAGATAGTAAATCACATATGTATGTAAATGGGAAAACAGGGGTGGCCCTACAATAGAACCCTGAGGAACACCTTTTGGGACAAGGAGGAAGGAGGAGGAGGAGGACTAAGTGGGTGAAATCCAACCCGTGGCCGGTTCAGATAACCCAATATCGTAGAGTCGGTCCAGCAGAGGGAGTTAATCAGCTGTAACTATAAAGATGTATTGAGATGGACAACCAGGGGCGCGGCCACCCAAAGGTCCCTGGATCTCAGTCCAGACCGGCAATTATGGGATGTTCTGGATGAACAAGTCCAATCCATGCTGCTGGCAAGCCGGATCCAACAGATCAGACGGCCCACGCTATTATTAATGAAGCTAGCATTAACGGTCATAATGTTCTGGCTGGTGAGTGCATTTTTTACCTTTTTTTTTTTAAATTTCCTATCGTTTCATACCGGCATTGTGAAGTTATAGAGTCGAAGAGAAAACGTCCCTGTCGTTATATCTAAGGTGTCATTTCACCCTGAGGTGCCCCCCGACGCAGCTCTAACCCTTCACGCTGCGGCGACCCGCGGCGGTTCTGCCCGGGGAGCAGCGGTTCTGGAGCACCGAGACGAGGAAGAATGGAGACGGATGTGCAGCTGCTGCAGGACCTCGGCGCATAAATTAGAGAGAATCAAACTCTCATCAGGAGCGGGTTTTAATCCTCCAACCCACCACCACCACCCTCTCAGCATCACAAGACCACTGGAGCGTCCCTCCTCCTCCTCCTCTTCCTCCTCCTCCTCTCCTCGCTGCTGCCAGACATCACAGCTCTCCGGCTCGCAGACGTGCAGCAGCTAAAATGTGAGAGCGCCTCGGTTCTCCTCCCTCTCCTCTCCTCTCCTCCTCTCCTCCTGGCTGAGCCGCGTACATCGTGACGGAGGCGCCCAGCCTGCCTGCGCTCCCGCTCCTCTTTAAGATTCCGCAGCATCCTTCGTCCTCCTCCTCCTCTTCTGCTTCTCACTTTTATCCGGCTCGGAACGTTTTTTCCCCCTCTGCCGCCCGCCGTAGGATTTCACCATGACAGCCACCAAGGAGCAGCCGAACCCGAGACCCAACCAGCCGCAGCAGGACGAGGTGGGCTTCTCCTCATTTACACTTTTTGCATGGAATTGAAAAACCTTCCTCCTCCTCCTCTTCATCAGCAGGATGAGACTGGAGTCGTCAGGCGGCACATTGTCATTCATCCGCCGCCTGCTGACTGCCGAAGCTCACAGAGACACAATCAGTCGGAAAACGCGTCTCAGCTTCCAGAACCTCCACCCCTGGTGGCTTCACCCGCGCCCGGCTTCCCCCACCTTTTCCTCAAAACCGTTAAATTGTGCCGCTTCTCCTCCGAAAAAGGTTCCGAGCTGATCGTTAAGAGAGTGATGCACGTTTTCAAATATCTTCAGAGATATCTCGGCGGGACGGCGCCCTTCCTCGCTGAGAGACGTGATGGAGATCTGACTGCAAACTCACCCCAGGCCTTCGGGCGCCTCAAAACTCCGGCTGCATGTTTGATGTGCGGCGCCGATTATTTTACTTTCCTCGGAGGAGGAGTTTTCCAGCGCTAAACTACTGGATAGATTTCCTTTGAAGTTGGTGGGAGGGTTTGCCGGTTTGAGTCCGTTAAAAGAGAGAGGCTTAAAACTGTCGGCTCAGCGTCTCCGGCAATGACATATTATATACCTCGGTCAGCCATAACATTATGACCGCCTGACTAATACTCCCCCCTTTTCCTGCCGGAACAGCTCTGACCCGTGGAGACCTGGACTCCAAGACGTTAGAAGCGGGTCCTTCAGGTCCTTTAGGTCCTGGAAGTTGTGAGGTGTGGCTTCCATGGATCCGACTTGATCATCCAGCACATCCAACGGTTGCTGGACTGGATTGAGATCTGAGGAATTGTTGTTAAAACCGGTGGTTGTGCTCCTCAAACTATTCCTGAACCAGCCCTGCAGTGTGTCTATTACCGTTTCTATGAAGGTGGAGGGGAGCACACAGAGGGTGGAGTAGTTCTGAGACTAGGCACTGTGGTGCATAAGTAGGAAGGTGGAGTATATTACATAAATGACTGAAAGGAGCAAAATGTTTCTCTACCGCCTTAATCTTATTCCAGATCTAAATCATTCTTTTTACGGCATTCGATGAGAAAACAGTTCTGCCCCCGGTGCTTCTAAGCATTTTATTGTCCCGCCTTAAAGGAGTTTCCTCGTTAGTTCAATCCATTTTTTAAACTGCTTTAAATACCCAACTGGTCCTTTGTGGACCGGTCTTACTAATGTGGAGCTCTACGAGGTCCGGTGAAGCAGACCAATGAAGGTCCTGCATAGTCCTAATCGTTCAGGTACAAACAAGAAATTGAAAAACCAACTATTCATTTTCTCTGGAAGCTTCTGAGATTTAAAACATGTTGAATATTATGAATTTTAGGGGAAGCTTGTGTCCCTCAAACTGCCTCCTAGTTCCTGAGACCCCTGTAGTAGATTCTAACCACTGCAGACCAGGAACTCCCAGCAAGACCGGCAGCTCCGGAGATGTTCTGACCCAGTTCTCTAGCCATCACAATCTGGTTTCCAGCATCAACTGAATGTGAAAACCTGTCTCCTAGTACGTCTCAACCACTGACAGGTAACCATGGTAACCAGATAATCAATGTTATTTGGACTTGAGCTGTCGGTGGTTATAATGTTATGGCTGATGTGTGTTTATCTGTGTGGTAAAATTGCGTTAAAAACTGTGAAATGGCGACATTAGGTGACGGTAACGATCCAAACGTTTAGAGATACAGTGACTTTCCCCGAATCGAGAAAAAGTCGATACGTTTATTTTTTTACGGTCGGAATACAAACAATTCAGGAATTTACAGTAAAAAAATACAAGCTTACTAATAAAAACAAGTAGGTCATTAGCGTTAATGTATCATTCTGTCTAAATGACGGAATGAAATTTACAGTACTTACCGTTTAGCCGTCATTTCTACAGATGTTAGAATTACGGTGCGTGTTTGAGAAATACTGTCAGTTTCCTTTTCCGTCATTTTATTCTAATCTAAATCATATGGAATTTCTTTTTTTTCTTTTTTCTTTTTTTACAGTGTAAGTTCCGTAAAATGTGATATATACTTTTTCAAATAACTTTCTTCTTCCTCGTCTTGCTTGCAAAACGTTATTGTTGTGTCTCGAAAGAGCATAAGCCCCCTCTGGTCATTCCTGGTATTGCATTATTTTCTCACTTTTATTTTGCAATGCTCTTCGAACGAAAACCTATGACATCAAAGCGGCGTAATGACGCACTCCATCTGTACCGTTGAGCATAAAGTAATCATGATGAATAATATCACGAATAGTTTTGGGGTTGATGTCTTGTTTCTATTTTGAAGCACTTTAAGAATTTACTGCCCATCAAAGCGGATGTTTTGTGACTGTTGAGCGGCTGTGCAGCCCGAGAGCGGCGGTGAATATTTGATGAGGGCATGTTGGGCGGTGAACTGAAGTTCTTGCATCAGATTCGTGCAGCGGGGTCGTCGCGCTGCTCTTCAGCGGGCTCTCAACGCGAACGCTCTTCATCAAAGTTGCAGGAAGATGCCGAGGGATTTACAAAACAGGCAGGAGGCTTTAAATAATAAGTGGAGGAGAAAAACCCGGAGCTGGTTCTGGTTCAGCTGCACGGTGGTGGGTCAGGATGTGTGAGGTTCAAACATGAGCACCACCCCATCATATCGTAACATCTGCATTAGGCAGAGAAGAAACGCATCTGTTTGTAGTTATAAATGCTAACGTCATGCTAGCATCATCCAAGACTGAGAAAACAACCAGCTGTCTCCAACGACAACTTAGCAAGTTGTCGTTGTCGTATCTCAAGTTTTTATCATTACTCTCTATACGGGCTAGCGTTAGCTGTAGAATATGCTGTATACATGCTAACGTTATCTGCACTAGTGCATGCAGATGTGTTGACAGCAGCTGCAGCGATGACTATAGAGGGGCTGATGTTAGCTGCACCACTGAATATAGATGTGAGGCTGCAGCAGACATGCTAATGTTAGCGTATTCGCTTAATGCAGATGTGCTAATGATAACTCCATTGCTGGCTGCACATTTGTTAACGTTAGCTTGTGTACAGACTGCAGATGTGCTATTGTGAGCGTAATCGCTGGCTGAAGATGTGCTAATGTTAGCTTCATTTCTGGCTGCAGACATGCTTACCGTAGCTTCTGTGCTGATTTCAGATATGCTAATCTTAGCTTCTGCGCTGATTGCAGATATGCTTATTTAAGCTTCATTACTGGCTGCATACATGCTAACATTAGGTGCAGCTGATGCAGATGGGTTAACGTTAGCTTCGAAGCTGAATGTAGATGTGCAAATGTGAGCATAATCACTGGCTGCATATGTGCTAATGTTAGCTTCTCTGGTGCCTTCAGATGTGTTAACGTTTGCTTCTGCAATGACTGTAGCTGTGTTAACCTTAGCTTCTACGCTAATCGCAGATAAGCGTTATGTAAGCGTTATCGCTGGCTGCAGATGTGCTAATGTTAGCTTCTCTGCTGCCTCCAGATGTGTTACCGTCTGCTTCTGCAATGGTTGTAGCTGTGTTAACCTTAGCTTCTACGCTAATAGCCTGTTCCCGAGTCCCGCCTTCTCCCAGAGGGGATTGAGCTTCGGTTCCCAATATAACTTGGAGATCTCGTTCGGTCGGTTCCTTTAAGAGGGAACCGTGCATCCTGGGAGAGAAAAGTTCTGGCTGGATAATCAGAACTCTTTCCGTAGAACATCGTCTCATGTACTGGGGATGCTGATCGACGTTTGGGGGGAATTTGAACTAAACTGACTAAAAATTTAGCATCTAATAAGAATCGGGTTCAACTGAGACGATTTAAAAAGCCTTCGTCCGTCTCGGCGTTGGATCCTGAGGAAATAAAACAGTCGGATAAAATGGACGAGTTATTTTTCCGGCGCCGTCCGACAATCTGCTGAGTCATGATTCAGAGACACAGGAGTGTTTCATTTGTGCCGACTAGACGCATTTTCCGATATTGTGCTTTTGATTGGGAAGCAGGAGAACATCTCGACCTTCGTGTCTTCAGCGCTCCTCTTCCTCGTATCCGGGGGGGGGGGGGCGATTGGTTGTCCCGAATCACGTGACGGCGAAACGCGTCCGCCGCCGCCGGATTAAAAAGCAATTACGAAGTGTGAGTCCTCGGCTGTGACACCAGAACCTGCAGACCTTCTGCTGTGATGCTGGCACAGCGTCGTGAAACCACGTCCTCTTCGTCAGAGAACTTCCTCTGAGATGTTTTATGACGGCGGTTTGAAAAATCCAATATGGCTCCAGGCCGCTGTCAGCAGCTGAAATCGCCGCCTCTCATTCATCCTGGCAGCTCAGTTAAGGTTCTGACGGTGGACCGTTCTCGCTCTGCTATCATCTGGAAAAACACCGGCGCGGCGAGAACGCGTCTGACACATGCCTCGTCTTCATGACTCTGATCCAGAGACGACCTCGCTCCTGCAGCGGTCTCTCATCACTGAGGTGGAATTCGGACCCACTCTTCCTTACAGAACCGCGACCACAGCATGGGGTTCAGGTCCAGAAATAGCTTGGGAGAAGGGGGGCTTTCTACTTGCCGCTCTCCCATGATGCATTTGGAATAGTGGAGCCATAACCTCTGACCTTCGTCGAGGTGAGAGAGAGATGACTGATGGATGTCAGGCACCTCCTGGAATTTCTTTTGATTTTGGCAGAGTGTGGTACTGGTGAGACCAGGGAGCCGACCTCCTGCTCTAGAAGATGTTCTACTGAGGTGACGGTTTGATTAAACAGATTTAAAATGTAAATGAAATGTAATTAAAATAATAATATATAATGATAATAATAAAAAATATTAAATAAATATATATATATATTAATAATCATTAATAATAATAATATAATAATGATGTAAAATAATAGTAATAAATTATTTTATTTAAATAATTAAATGTAGTTTTAGTCTCTCAGGGGGGCGGAGCCTGTTTGAAGAAGCTTTCTGTCTCTTAATAATAATAAAATTATCTTTTCAAACTTGTAATTCGTGCTACTTGGGATTTTTCTGTAAGTTTGAAGAATCCAGGATGGGGGGGGTCTGATACTTTTCACTCTAAATATAATTTCATATTGTCTCTCTCTATATAAAAAAAAAAAATGTGAAAGAAATTTCATTTTTGAAAACAAAATTACAAAAGTTAGAAGTAAAACAGTAAGTAAGAATATATATTTTTGCTTTTATCAAATGATATATTTTTAAATAAAACCTGACAGAAGCATATATAAATTTTACTAAGGCAAAAGAAATTATTAATTAAAATTTTTTATTATTTAAATTATTTTTTTCTAAATATATAAAACTAATTTATATTTTCGAAAACAAATAAGAAAAGTGAAATTTTTTTTTTTTTTACCAAATCTGAATATAAACTTTAATTGAAGGAAAACAAAATTATATAATCAAGTAATTGTATTTAACAATTTTATTTAAAGATATAAATTCACATATTAGAAAACTAAATTACGAAACAAATAGAAAAAAAAAAAAATGTAATTTTGTACTTTTATCAAAAGCAAAAAAAAAATCATATATTTTGGAATAAAGAAATTACAGAAGGGAATAAAAATGTACAAAACGTGACATTTACCGCTTTAAGGCGGCGGCTGTTCCGTCTTTAGGACCGTGTTGATGGAACTGTTGGGTCTAAATGGACAAATCGTTCTTCTGAGAACCACAGCTGGTTGTTTTTCGGTAATTTGCAGTCGGACATTAGTTCACATCGCCACGGTGAGTCGCCGACGTCAGGCCGCGCTGTTTCCTGTCTGAGCGTCCGGGACCGATGCCGGTCTGGCGGTTGGATCTGCTCCTCATTGATATTGACACGGCGCCTCCTGCCAGGCCTCGACTCACTTCATCAGCTCGCCTCAGATGAAGTGCAGCTGTGTTTGTGGCAAACACACTTTCCTGCTCCTCCACGACTTCTAGTGTGAGCAGCAGCCATCGATCCGACTCCCCGGGGCAGATAATGAAGGCTCATCGGAGAGAGTGGCCATATTGATGGCGCTCAGATGGATGGACGCACCACGCCGTTGATGTATCGGCTCCCTGTAGGTTTCTGTTTAGCAGACATCCCAGTCACGCCTCTTCATCATTATGACGACTACTACTACTATGACTACCCACAAACTTATTCCCACCATCTTTTATTCCAGATTTTCTTTTTTCTCTCTCTTTCTAGCGTTTCTAGTCTCACGGTTTCATCTCTATCAAAACCTGATCAGGAACTTCTCTGATACCGCGTTTAGAAAAGAGTTCTTACAAAATCTAAAAAGAAATAATGATGATGATGATGATGATTTCTTCAAGGACCTCAATCTGTAACCGTGGCAATTCTGGACCCCCCTTGTCCTAGCTAATGAAGATGGACCCCCTCTATTGAAGCTCGTGAGGCTGGACCCCCTTTATCAAAACTGGTGAGGTTGGACCCCCTTTATCAAAACTGGTGAGGCTGGACCCCCTTTATGAAAGGTGGTGAGACTGGATCGTTTTATCATAGCTGATCTGCAGTCACCTGACTTTCCTGTCCAGCTCCACCCACAGATTCAAGCTCCACCCACAGATTCAAGCTCCGCCCACACATTCAAGCTCCGCCCACAGATTCAAGCTCCGCCCACAGATTCAAGCCCCTCTCACTTATTCACTGACTGAGTTCAGTGAGTGTCGAGTTTCCTGTCGGGAAAAATTAGCGTGAGCTGTTTTTAATGTTACCGTGACCGGACCCCGATCCACAAAGACTGGAGACCCCTGATCCAGGTGGTCCAGGTAGTGTCTAGTATCAGGACCTACACCACTCTATTAGCTAATAGGCTTAAAATCCCTCTGATCCTCTGACTGACACTCGAACGCGTCGTGAAGACTAAAGCCTTGGATTTGATTTGATGTAAAAATGTGATTTTAGTTTCAGTATAAAAACTTAAAGCTGTTTCCAGCCGGACTTAAAATAAATCCAATAATAAGCTGAGGCTGATTTTTTTACAGGTGGCAGATTAACTTCTTTAAATGCAGAATACTGAGATAATAAACACGTTGTTGTTTGTGTCGATGTTGAGATGCAATGAGAAGAACACAAACATGTTTATGTGAAAGTTTTAATTCAATTGAATTGAATCACGTTGATTAAAAAACATTTAATGAAACCTTTAACACTGAAGTTTTATAAATAAATAGTAAGTAAATATCAGTAAAATGACCAAATATCTGAAAAAATCAGATCAAAGAAGGAAAAAGACAAATACTGTTTCACTGTGTGAACCTGGACTGTTTCACTGTGTGAACCTGGACTGTTTCACTGTGTGAACCTGGACTGTTTCACTGTGTGAACCTGGACTGTTTCACT
>VRLP01005374.1:0-37655 GCA_009660295.1 Lophius piscatorius | reverse complement strand
GAGATCTCAAACTGTGAGTAAGCAGACTGGATAGGTAGAGAGGAGGAACCAGAAAGGACAGAACGGATTGAGTCAATTTTTGATTTGAAGAAAGCCATGAAATTATTATAGTGCTCTTCTGTAATTTCTGTAAGTGGGGGAGTTTGTGGTTTAAGAAGATGATTGATAGTGGAAAACAGCTGCTTAGAATTTCCAGGACTGGTTTTGATGATGTTGGAGTAGAACAGTGACCGAGCCTCTCTAAGGGACTGTGAGTAGGCCTTTTGGTGTTCCCGAAAGGCTAGCTTGTGGACAGTGAGACCTGATACGTTGTAACGCCGCTCAAGGACATGCCCAGCTGCCTTCATTTCCCGTAGCTCGCTGGTGAACCAGGGGGCTACGGGATCACTGCGGTAGATGACAGACAGACCACCACCACGACCAGTGCTGCGGGCTTTCTGGAGGTAACAGTAACCTGCATGACAGGTCTCATTCAGCACAGAAAAATCATCTGGTTGTTGCCAGGTTTCTGTAAGGCACATAACGTCCAGACATTTCTCCAGGATGTGGTCATGTATGAGGCATGATTATGTGGATATATTACAGCCAAATGCTTCCACAGTGAGGATTTAAGTAAAGTTTATTTTCATGTCGTAAATAGAAAGTTACTGAAGTTGAAATTTCTGGCTCAGATTATGAAAGAACGATGAGGAAATTTGAGATAACATCTTATAAAGATATATATTGTACAACTCCATTGGAATCCACTTTTTACATATATATTAATAGGGCTGCATGATGTGATAAAATACTCATATTGCAATTATTTTAAAATTATATTGCAGATGCGATATGACTCACCATTATTGGTAATTGTCATTTTTGCATCACAGTTTGATTTTTCATTGAAAAAATAAAAATCTTACATTGGGCACGCATGCGTGTGCGTGTCCAATGTGGGCTGCATACACTTTTCAAAAAAATTGAGCCTAATGGAGTTGTTGACTACAGAATGAATAAAGCCCTGGATGGTTTTACCCTACCCATTTTTATGTTCCCTAATTTACATGGATGTTTGATTATATTCCACAGAAACTGCTGTATTTATATATAAATATATATTTTTATACTATTTATTATACATTTTACTTACTTTTTGTATCACCACCAATGTGCCAAATAGATACAACATGAGAGGAATATATTCCAATTCAGCAAATATACTGTTGGTATAGTAACCAGTTTGGTTTAACAGTCTGTTTTAAAATCAGTAAATTTCATTAAATCACATATTTTGGAAAAAGGAATTCATCTTTGTTTTTATTGTTAGTTGATAATTGCCTAAAACAACCTAAAGCTAAATTTAAGAGCTGATAGCAAAACAATAGCCATTTAGTAATTGTGTAGTTATTTTTATTTAACATAAATTTTTCCAGAAGAAAAACGTAACTGGGTACTGATTGTTTAAATTGCTCAAAAACACCGGCGATTGAAAGGCAGACCCATATCCCTGCAAATTCTACATGTATTGGCATGTCAGATTTTCAGAAGTTAACATTGTTCCGTCTTCAATTTTTCTTGCTCTGTTTTCTGTTTCATCACTTCCTGCTCTGTTTTTTGTTTCATCACTTCCTGCTCTGTTTTTTGTTTCATCCCTTCCTGCTCTGTTTTCTGTTTCAGTACTTCCACTTTTAACCGTCTTTGTTGCATAAACTTCTCATTTACCATCTGCATCATCATTTACTCCCTTTGCTGCTCAAATGTTAAATTTGACATAGAAATTAGCTTTAAGAGTGCTCGTTGCAGTTTCCTTCGGACAATTTGTCCCAATTTCAATGTTAAAATGTTCAGGAAACTAAAGGAACTGCTTTTTGGTACACTGTTTGAGCAATGTTTCGGGAGAAACCTGAATAAACAATCCACAATAGATGTCCTACTGTACCTTAACTTAGAAAGTTGTTCCAACTGTCAAAATACTTAAGCAGACCCAAAGTGTATTTACCTTTAACCAACCTAATCACAAATGATCAAACACACTCTACCCTTGATCTAACTAATTAACCTATCTAACTGACTAAGTACACTGGTGAGGGGTACTTATTCACAGTAAAGCAGTGGGGATGGAAAGCACTTGTTATGCAGCCGCTCACAGAGACCCACGGACGTGATACTGAGCATATAGCTCTACTCACTTTCACCTCCACACTAAAACAATAACGCTGCAACATGCTCTCTAATGGAACTTTTTGTAAGCCTACCAGTAGAAACTCCAACAAAACAAAGCCACCCACAGTTAGGTTATCACCTACAAAACAAACAATTGACCAAGATACCCAGTGGATCAACAAAGGGACCAGACCAAACTCTCTACAATCCATGTAACACTATCCAACAAACTTACTTTTGCTCCAAGTCAGCCTCGTCAGTAAACCAGCTGTTCTTTAGCAACTTAAAAATACCAAATCACAACATTTGGAAGAGTGCTCAACTTTGTCACAGACCGGCTCAAGAGAAGGACAAAGACGAGTAGACAACACATGACTTTTAACTAATGGTTTATTTAACAGAAAGAAATGTACCCTCGACAATATAAATCCATGTAAATCCGTAATGCGTAGCATGCTTGTGTATAGTTAGGTTAAAGTTAGGTTAAATGTAAAAAGCATACAAAAACAAAGGAAACTTAACCCCAAAATTAAAATGTGTCCAGGTGCCCAGAGAGAGAGAGAGAGGGACTTGCTGAATCTACCCACTTGTATAGCTGAGGAACAGCAACCACTGGTCAAATCAAAGCACTTCCTGCGTCCCTCCTAATGAGAAGGACAGCCCAAACAGGAAGTCAGAATGTGGCTTACAAATTGCTCAGTAGTAAACAAATGTGCATTTAAGACAACACTGTTGCATAAATCGTGTGACAAGAACAGAACAGAACTTCAGGTGTGAAGCCAGAGTTTCTTAGATGCCTCTGGTTGGTTCATTTTTCATGTCCCTCCTCTAGGGGCTCCACCTTCAGCCACAAGCCTCCTTCCACACGCATGACGAGCTGCGGGAGACGGCGAACTCCACTAGAGCTGGTCCCGAGTTTAGGGTTCATCCCAGGCAAGAGACGAAACCTGAGCAGGGTCAATGCCACGACAACCCGAAGCTCTGCCAGGGCGAATTTTTGGCCAATACAGTTCCTGTGACAACATAAAGGTTCATGTCATATCTTATTTACATTAAATGTTCAACTGTTGTGAGGAGGCAGTACCTGGGGCCTGAGGAAAAGGGGATAAAGGCATGAGAATCCAAGTTGTTTTTGTTTGTAGGGTCAAAACGCAGTGGATTAAACTCCTGAAAGATATTCACATTAGCTATTCACAGGGAAAACATGGCAAACTTGTGGCAAAGTGAAGAGGAAAATAAGATTTTGTTTTTTTCATTTCTCACATCTGGGTTTGTCCAAACAGCAGGGTTGTGGTGTGTTCCATAAATGCTGACCAAACATATGGCACCTTGGAAAGAATAACAGCAAAAAACATGAAAATAATTTAATGTCACAGAAGCCATAAGCGGGAAGTGACCATTCAACAATTTAAATCAGATTATGGATACAACATATGATCTAAATAGTTTTTCTAATGTTTTATTTAATAAATTCAGGGAAAAAAAGCTTTTGCCTAGATGATCTTTTGAAGTTCCGGTTGAGAACCGAATATAAGAATTATTTTCCCACTTGCTTTAACGACTCAACATTTTTCCAAAATATGTTAATATTTCTTTTCCATAATATGTTGATTACAGAGAGAGAAAAAAAACTGTTGAGATCAGACAAAGAAAATCCATCAATTTTCTATAACCACTTATTCTCTGCACTAATTCTCTCCAGGCCCAAGGTTTAGATTCAAACCAAGAAACTTCTCGCTATGAGGAGACAGAGCTGTGGTTACTGTTCCACTTACATAGCATTAGATTCTCATTAACATCCCATGAAATTCCCTGAGCCATTCTCTAAATGTCATCTCAATCCAACCAACTAGTTTGCTGAGGTCAGCAAACAGGAATACATGAAAAGTTATATTTCATGTGGTACTGTATCTGTCTAAAGTAGTTGGTGTGTAAAAAAAAAAGAAAAAAGACCATGCACAGCTCTTAATCTATTTCAAAACCCAAAGGTCTATCCTTCTTACCTTTAGGTACTGTGCGATTCCCTGGCAGTTCCATGTCCCGGGTGTACGTCCTAGTTACAGCCTGCACAGGAGAGTGCAGCCTCAGAGACTCTTGGATGCACATGGTGGTAAAGGGCAGGTTGGACAGATCTTCCCTGAAATAAATTCACATACAGCACATGCAAATTCCGTATTATTAAAACATGTTTTCGACTGCACCTAATACAATAAATATGTGAAGTGATTCTGTGCTTGTGTTTTCAGACCACTCAATTTCATGTCTCAGCCGTCCCTGCATCAGATCCATCACTTCATTCCTGCATTTCTCCTGATAGTGGTCATGGTATGCTAAATTATACAGGGTCCAGCAAATTGCACTGGCCGTTGTGTCGTGACCTGTGGAAAACATCAGGAGGGTGTATTTTTATGGCAGAGTAAGATTATTGGGTGTTCAAGTTGTTAGTATTTTTTATCATTTGATTATTTGTGACTAATAAACTGAAAAAGGGCGTTAAGTTCTTGCCTGAGGGAAGAAATAACACCTCCTTTTGATAATAAAGTTGAGTATATTGATCTGGAATAACCAATGGCTTTTAGTGCCCAATGTTATCTAAAGTTAGCCATAATTAGGTAATTATTCCTGTACAGCATATGTCACTGATCATCTTGCTAAATTTTTTGCCATTTGCCTCTTGCTTAACCATTGAATGTCCTTGCTTAGCTGTTTTGGTTGAGCACACATTGAGTGGCTGTTTCTAATCGAAGAATGTGTAACACTTGACTGAATCAGTTTATAATATGACCCAACTGCAGCATATATATGTTAAAAAAGTAAGAGGCTGAAAATGGAGCCCTGGGGGACACCACAGGTCAAAGTAGGCCATCTAGGAGGAGACATTAACCATGATTATTGAGAACGTCCTATTTGATAGGTAAGATTAATTTTTTTTTGTTGAGAAAAAGCATTTGAGGACTTCCTTAATAAATCTAATTAAGTTATGTAACAAAAAAAAGTCCAATACGGGTCAAGTAGTTTATTTAAAAACATGCTTTACCAAAAGGTTTATCTAATCAAATTAAAATGGACTATTTAAATAATGTTTCAATCAGTCATATTTTTTTATTATTTAACATGCTTGGTGAAACTCATTAAATTAATAAATGCCCCAAAGAAGTAATTTTTCAGTTGTTTTACTTGTTGAGTACATTAAAAGGTTAATGCTTAACATTAGCATTTAGCATTGTGCAGCATAGATGTTGCTTGAAGAAAAAAGTTGAGAGCTCACCAGCAAACATGAAAGTGTTGGCCTCAGCCTGTATCTCCTGATCTGTTAGACCTTGTCCATCTTCATCCTTTATGACAGAATAAATGAATGATCCTTGATTTCTTTTTTTTTTAAATGTAGTCAAGCATTTCAAAAATGCAACCATTGTGTTTAATAGAAAAATTGCTTCGGAAGGTTGTGCTAGGATGATGTAACCCCTGAGGGATGGCGGCCCACTTTTTAGTCAAAGCTGCCCATTAGTCAATGCTTATTCCGCGAAGGATGGACAAACTGATAAGACTCACACTCAGCAAACCCATCAAGTTTTAATCGGGTTTAATTTGGGATAATCGTGGGCCGGTAAAGAACTGTGACGTTATTCATCCAGTTTCTGAAGAACCAGTGAATGCCATAGGGCTTGGAGCCCACCAAGCCTCAAATGTTTTATTATGGTACACGCATTATGGACGGTGTGTAGTCAGTTGGAAAGGGTTTCTGAGTTGCAGCAGATGGGATACATCAATAGATACACTACTATGGAATACTGAGCATTCACCGTCCTTGTGACTTGTGAGGTGGACAGCTCCGCCCTTTGCATGCCAATGGCATGACCCCTGTAATGTTATTCCAGTCATTCTTGCAGAAGTCGTTTATCCAAAACCTTCATGCAGTTTCATAGAGGTGAGTTAGTTAAACAAGGGAGTATTCATTTGGAATGATAAAGGCAGTTAGGCCATTTCTCTTAAACTCGATACTCTAAAACTTGAACAATAAAATCTAAAATTGGGCCAAAAATATTTAGTGGTATGTTCTTAAAACCTCTAAGTGATAGGTGTCGGCGGAAGTGCGCGACCGGTTGAAAAGATGGAGTGGTGTGGTTGGAGTGTAGTGGTCGGAGTACAAGAGAAACGAGATGTCTGTTATATAAAATTATAACGACTCCTATTGTAGCCAGAACGTTGTTAGGTAGCCCGTGCTATCTAGCTAAACAAATGTGGGGCTTGACTGATGTGACTGATAACTATGCGCAAAGCCCTTTGACCATAGTCAAGCTGGACACATTTGGGGATGCATGATATACACGGGTGTGAACGGCCATGTGTTTTCTCAGTCTGCTGGTAATCCGACTGCCCTAAATGCATTTCGAAACCAAGTCTTAACAGGGTGAGAGAGTTTTTTTGGAGTTGTCGGTAGATTTTGAGGCCGGCAGTAACTCATACTTCAATGGAGAAATTTGCTTGATTAACCTAGGGCATGGCAGAGGCTGTTATGCCATGACAGATATTTGCACTCTCTGACTACTTTTTCTAGTTAACGCATATTACTTCTTACTCCTGCGTCCCACCTTTGCCAGTAGTATGATATCCACAAAGTCTTTCCTCCTCATTGACGTTGTGTCGGAATCTCGTTCTGTCTCTTTCTTTTGGCTAATCAAGACACGGCGTTCTTGAACCACATCTCTGGTAAACCTGGAAACAGCATACAATTAACATGAAACCATACTATTTTGTTATACTTGTTGTTAATGTATGACATAGTAGTTTAATATTATATGCACCATGACATTTGATCAATTCTGCATTATTATGTTTACAAATTATGATGGATAAAGTGCAATTCTTCAAAATAAGATACTTTCCACCAATGAAATAGTAAAATGTGACGGAAAACAGCTATTATTATCCAATGGAATAGAGCAAGTTACAATATAATAGAATTGAATCAGAGAAGTTGCAGAAACAGCGAACTGTCATCATGGGTCATATTCTTATAATGTTTGTGAAATACTTTGTCATGAACACCTGTTCATGTCCAATACCTGTGCACAATGTTTAAGGCCTTTTTGAATCGTTTTCCCTGCTGGGTCTTCCAATAAATCCAGTCCCAGTGATGTAAAATCTTCTGGCGACGATCTATTATCAGGTCACTTAGCTCCACTATGGCTGACGCGTACTCGATGTTCATCCTGGAGGTAAAAAATTTTCAGGAAACAGAGATACAACAGAAGTAGGGTATATTTGTGGCAATGGGTAAAGTGGGCGTTCTCACTGCTGACAGTTGCTGTCGTAGCTAAAGGCACATTTAAGAAGACTATCCAGTGTCATTAGGGTGACGATGTCAAACATCTCAATATTAGTTTTGCCTTCAGCTACCATGTGCTGCCACTCATCCTGAAAGACAGAAAAAAACAGATACTCCTTCCAAATAAGTAAAACACTAGGGAGATTTTTTTTTCATTTAGTTGGACAAGTGCATTTTAAATGGGTTTTTATGTGTGCCATTCGCATGACGTTTAATGTCTTCTATATGTATTTTTAGATATGTCTGTATTCTAAAATAGATATTTAAACCAATAAGACCTGTTTAAATAAAAGGTTGATAGAAATAGAGTGAGGGAATGTAATCTGATCACACAAGCAACCATCTGCCACTGAAAATATAGTTATGCAATAAAAATCCTTCAAGAAAGTTGATGTTTAATTTTAGTACACTTTGAGTGGGGACATATAAGTCCACTAATACAATGCGATTACCTTTGCAGCTACCGTGGACTCATTTTACACAATCAGGGCGTGTGGGGCCCTCTATATAAAGTTTGTGCAGTCCTGTTTGTTTCAAGAACGTGTATCTGTGCTTCTTACATGCATGGTGTTAGTCGAGGTGTTAAATTTCACAAGGCAGTTCTTCAGAATATCAAAATGAAATGCTGGAGTCAGCATCCGCCTCTTGCGAGACCACTCTTCCCCATTGCTCAGCAAAAGACTCTGTCCTGATACACGAGACAGAGAAGACATATTAACATGAGGATGGGAGATAATTGTGATCAATACTTGGATTGCCATTGGTTTTACATAATGTTCTGTGGTCTGAGTATTGTAAAAACTTATTAACAACTGAGAAGGAAAGAGAGAATAAAGAAAGAGAGAATAAAGAGCTATTTGACTCACCAAGCCATGGACGCAGGTGGCCATAAATAAGGTTGTCTTTCACTGTTATGCTGGCTGGAAGGGGTAAAACAGAGAAAACAATAATAATCATATTAAGCTTTGGAATATGTGCTTAATTTAGAACTCTCATATCAATGTGAAAAATGATGATGCTCAAATGCTATATTTAATTTGACTGATGTAATCCCACCAGGTGCTGTTAGCAGAGGTTTGATGTAATCCGGGTGGAAGAGTCTGACCAGGTGATAGAAAGGGCCGAGGAACCAACAGCAAGAGTGTGTGTACGTCTGCACCAATTTATCCACCTGCAGGAGACCCTCTTCTGTGTTCTGCATCTGAGGCACAATAAAATCAAATCAATAAAATGTTTTTTTTCTTTGTTTTTTTTAAATACAATATAGGTTCAATTGAATGTTAGCCCATACATGTGAGTGAACTCTAGCTTTTAAAAAGACCCTACACTACTTTGCTCCTATACAGCATTTTAAAGGGAAATTTATCAAAAAGATGATATTTTGTAGTAATATTTCACAACAGTAAGTACATCCTGGATGGTTTGCAATTAGGTTTCCTGATGTGTCAACTATTGAGGTGAAAATTGTAACCTAAGAACTTACAAATAACACTATAAATGGCCGTGTATTTTTGCAGCCCTACATAGTATATCCTACCTGACCCAGGTGGCCTAAAAGCCAAGAGTTTGCATGAGGCTTGCTGAAGCAGGACAACCTGTGTGTATACCAGGCATGACGCAGCAACAGTCTTGCCATCCAGACTGCAGCCAGAGCTACTAGACCTGCACTGAGCACAAGCAGGACCTGACAGAGGCATGTCCAGCTGAAGAGGTGAGAGAAGACACCCTGGAGGACAGGCATCCTGCTGTAGAAACAAAGAGAGACACAGAAGATAGCTTGTTTGACTACCACTGTGCTCTGACAGTGTTCACAATGAGAAGTTGTTAATGACAACACATGCAGCAACCAAACTGTGCCACCCACACAGTAAAAGAAATTCTGTGGAAGTTATGATTAACCACAGGCAGGCGCGGTTACCAGGACTGCATGGTACATAACGGACATTATGACAGGTGGTTTGCTTTTGGGCAACGAAAAATTTCACAGCTGAGAGCTTTTGTTGTGTGTCGTCTTATTATTTTGTAATAGAAAAGTTGCAATAAAAGATATTATTATTATTATTATTATTATACTGTAAATTTGTTTATGGCAGTTTGCCATAAAATACACAAATAAATACCTACAAACATTACTTCAAGGAATGCATCATTCTAGTTACATTTAAATTTTCTACTGCATATAGTATTGTGTCAGATCACATTAATTACTTTTTATTTAGACATATTTTCTACTTTATTTATCAATGTTCTTTCCTATATTTTACTGTGTACTGTAATTATATACCAGTTTTAATTTCAAGGCTTTTTATTGAGCCTTCTGACCATTTTCTTAACTGTCATTTCTACAAGCATTTTTACAGCGCAATTATTTCAACATGTCTAACTGTTGGTAAGAGAGACACCGCATCTGCTGTCTGTTAAAATAACCTCAGTTCCACTTCATTAAGTCCATTTAGTCCAAGCAGGGACTATAACATAACTGCTTTTATTGATTTTGCAGTGCTTTACTTCTGATTTATAAAATTTAAGTTCTTAATATGTAAAATTAATGTTACAAGAAAAAGGAAAACCTAATGATTTATATACTTTCAAGTAGATCCTCTTTTGAATCTGTCCATCCATCTTTTGCTGGGGGGCTTGAGTCTCCTCCAGCTGATCACTAATTACAGGCCCTCATCACAGAGCAATCACACAGGCTATGTTACTTGTCAAATAGAAGATTAATGTAAACAGACATGGATAATTAGATCAAATTTAAGCCACGTAGTGTATGTGGTTTCATCAATTCATTTACATTGCATGTATTGGATTATGGAGGGAGGAGGATACCCATGCAGACACTGGGCATATTCAAATTGAACACAGCCAGGCTCCAGGTTGTCGTTAATTGCATATGGATTTTTTTTTAATGTAGACATTTTATTTTATTTAAGTTATGATTTTTTATTTTTCATTGAAAAACAAAGAATATGATGGAAATGACGGCAAATTCAGTGTCTCTAAAGTTATTTTGCAACTTTCAAAATAAATTCTACCGATTCTTACAGGCGAACTTGAAGGCCACACGGATTGCCTGTTGAAACGCTTGAATTATTGACATGACTTTAGACTTTTACTTAAATGACTTAAAACTGTTCTTGAATCCTTCATGAAGCCTGAAATGAGGAGCACGTGATACTATGCGCTTTCCAGTTGCAATATTTACACCTTTCACTTTCAGGTGAGTTCTAAAAATTTTTTTTTCCTAATAGTGTTATGGTTTAGGTTAACTAGCTTTGCTAGCTAGTTAGCTCAGCCCCGATTACGTTTTACCAATGAGTTGATGAAATATAGGATTGATTAAAATTAACTAACTAGTGTGTATGTAACATTTATTTCAAAAAGCAGTTATGGTCACGTATCTATAAATCCATCGTTTGCCATTTTATTGGATTTCATGCATTACAAAGAACATGCACTATTTCATTACTTTAAATTAATTTATTATAGGTATGAATGTCAGAGATATGAGTACATGTATGAATTTTCAATGTTTTAATTTACAACCTACTGTATTGTATACTGTAAATTATGATTATAAGTAAATCAATTAGTAATTTAGAGGTTGCAAGGACCTACACGCTAATAATTGTCTTTCATGCACCAATTTTGACTTAAATAGACCTATTCAGTGAAGAAATACACTATATCTTATTTTGTGTATTTTCAGATGGAAAAAAAAGTACAGTCTCGAAGATGATATGGAGACAATCATGGTGTCTGATCATGGTTGGCGATTTTTGTAACTTGGAGCAATTAGGGGAAGATGGACTCCTACTACAATGTTTACTAAAGGAAACTCTGATAGTAGTGATGAAGACTTCCAAAATATTTCTATTGAAGTATTGGTATGTATTAGAAGTAATTTTAATGTTTTTCTTACCCTAACTTCATCAACATTGGCTAAAACAGTCATGAAAATCAGAATTTATCATGGATGACAGCCGTCTAAGATGTCTGAGCTGAAGGTCTACAGGACACAACATTTCTAATCCATTAAACACCAAGACTCTTTAAATTTTCTTCAAACTTAAAAAACATTTTGGTTTACTAGATCCTTATTTTTCAGTGTGGTATTTAGGGACAGGAACTATTCTCTCCCCTACATTCTTGACCTTCTCTTCTTGGAAAATTTTTTGCGAACTTGGGATTTGATGATTGACAACTAAAATTTACTTGAAATACTAAAGTAAACAAACTCAAATTATATATTTTTGTTTGGGAGTAAAAATTTTAAATTGCAGCTTTCTCTGCTTTACAGGGCCACTTCTGGCTAATGTTCTCTGCGGGTGACACTGTGGTTATAGGTCATAGAAGGTAGACCTTCTAGCTGATGGGGTAATTGATTTGGAAAATATTCCAATGTTACTGTTGTATTTTGTAGCATTTAATCTAACTCAACGTGACAGACTTTTTTTCTTTGACATTAATACTAATGTACATGTTTTGACAAAAACTTGATTTTTTCCTCCCTGTTTTCCTCTTGATGGCAACAGTTAACATGTAAAGATGGAAACAGACGATCCGCTGCGGCTACCCCTAAACAGGAACAGCCGGAAGAAGAAGAAGAAGAAGTTCATATGGGTTGAGTTAAGTTTCGTGTCTTGGTACTTTCGACAGAAGGTCTGAAAATGCTCCCATAAATTAAAGGCATAAAGTCACATGAATGAACAGTTTTCTTTGTTTTTTTATCGACAACATTAATCTCACAAATTGCAGGAAGAAAATGGACTATGTGGGTATGAGCAAAGGTGTTGGTTTTGTGGTGATGCAGAAAACATGTCTGTTATAGAACCCAAACTCAATGATGTAATTCAGTGAATAAAATACTATCAATAAAGTACAATTTATTAGTCTCCAAAACTGAATGTATATCAAGGTTGTATTTATTGATGGAAAGTTTGAGGTAGATGAATGGCTTATAGCATTTTATAGTCACATGTAATATTTCATTTCACAGGAAGCAGTTCTGAACCAGGAGTCACTGTTTGCCTTCTTCCACTTTCAAAAACGACAGAAGTTGCATCATTTTCCGGTCTCCAGTGGGGAAGCAGAAGCACCCCCTGCTGTTTGTGATGAGCAAAAGCTTACAGCAAGCGCTATTCCCAGCTTTATCCCAAGGGGGTCTCCCATCCGAATACTAACTAACCAGGCCCAGCTCTGCTGGACTGAGCGGCATATTCAGGGTGGTATGGCCGAGAGCAACGGTCAAAGCTGCAAGCTGAACAATTTAAACTTGCTGTCTAATATTTCTTCTCATATTCTTTTATAGTAAAATCCTTCATGGCAGAAATATGACTGCCAATCACCATAACAACATTCTTAAATAATATTAGCATTACTGCTGGTATGTGAACAACATTTTTGTTCTATCCAGTGGAGCTACTATCGTGGCCTTAAGCAGGGTTGTTTTTTTTTAACAAATATCAAGGTTTAAAGTTATTTAGAAGGCTCGAATTTGACATAAAAATAATAAAGGAAACACTCTTATTTGAAATGGAACAACCTAAAGTAGATCTGCAATAAAGAGTAGCAGAAACTGCTAATTCATGGACTATATGAGTATAGATTGAATTTAAATGTAATGACTGGTGCTGTACCTAACAGCTCAAACATCGGTTTAAGTCCTGCATACTTGGAGTGAGACCTCAGCAGTGATGCGGGCTCAGATCCACCTTGAGCCTACTTCACCACATCTGACCACATCTCCCGTCAGTCTTAATCATCAAAAATATCTCATTTAATCCTGGGTAAAAATTTGGGGTTTAATATGGTGATATCGGCGGTCATTAGCATTGTAATTTGTCAATGTACCAATCTCATCTTAAGCCTAGCAAATGAGTCATTACTTTTAAATGTAGTTGCCAGTTACATAGTCAATATAGATTGGATTTTATATATACTGATTTCAATAGGACATTGGTACATGATATGGATTTTAACACTTATCAGCATTAACGTTTAATATCACAAACCAAATGAATCACATATGTATGCATTATAATTGTATGTATGTATTGTATAATTTAATATACATTTTTTTGCAATTGTTTATTTGTTTTTCATTATTTAACAAGCAGAACAAAGAACTGAGACATAGAGCTACAATCTGGTTTTAAGAGGGTATAAATACGTAAAATGAAAACTAAATAAATTAAAGTCATAAAAAATTAAAAATGAATTAAATCAAAGAGATATATGCCAAGTACATATGTATGCACCATATGCAGGTACATATTAATGTACATGCTTATACATAAACACAGTAAGTGTTTAATAGTTTTAGCAGACACAGATTATATGTCATTACTTTGTGTAGGTCAAGACGCATAACCTAGTTAGGATGGGTGGTCAGGTTAATTAAGGGTGCTCATGTCCCAAAGAGGAGAACTCCTTTCTTTTTTAGAAGACAAGTGCGTAGTCCCAGTCTTAGTTTGATTAAAGATTTATCTGAACAGTGCAAATTATATATATAATATATATATATATATTATATATATATTATGATTTAGTTCGGTTTCCCTTCCCTCAATTTGTTTGACAAATTGTGGACAGTAAAGAAGTTAAAGTATGTTGAACTTGCTATATGGAATTGAATAAGGTAAAACTAATTAAGACTAGCTGTGGAAAAGCCTTGTTTAGTGGACAGGCAAGCTTCATGAAAGAGAGTGCAGCACACAGTGAGTGCACCACACAGTGGACAGGGCCTACAATTTCCCTTTCAGGTGTTATCATCAGTATCTCATTCCCTCTCTCCTTCTTATGTCTTCTGTCACATTTTCTCCCAAAGCTGAGCTCTGATTGTCAGTCTTTTCATTTCTGTCTGGGTCAGAGCAGAAAATAAACAGGGTCTGCTGGTATTTATATGTAAATATCACTGTCAGAGGGTTTGTCTAATGCTTGTAACTGATTTTAACAGCCCTTCCTACCCTTCACACAAAACGGAATTGAAAGAAAATGTGCAAACCTTAGTGAGTCTGAAAAGAGATGGAATTAATGTTAGCTAACAGGCAAGTATATTCATCCAAGTCCAAGCAGGTGACATTATGAATTATCAGCACTGTTTAACGTAGCAAGAAGCACAGCAGGAGCTATTTCTCAGATTGTATCTGAGGAAAAACTGCGCTTAATAGCCAGATGTCCACAGGTAAACATCTGTTGTCACCTGGACCACAACACTTCGATTGATGCAGCTAACTGCACGGTTGTTTCCGCAAACAAACAAAAAAAAAAAAAATCACCTTTGTGATCCATGACTTTAGGAAAAGATGATTCCCTCCACGCACATGGACAGACACAAGCAATGACGCTGGTGTTGAAATGAGGAAATGTATCATCTTAGCGTTGTAAAATATTGTTGCCCGCATCTCGGAAAGAAAACTAAGGTCTGTACTGTATGGGCGTCAGTGGTGGATATGGCTACTAATAATGGCTTATTAGTTGCTTAATAAACTGTTGTGCAGTTTAATCTATGGCATTTACAATACCAGGAGTGATATGCAGGTAGGTAAAACATACCATATGGAGTAATTGAGTAAATGCTCTCAGACTTAACAGATGTAAACAAACTGTTAATTCCAACATGAATCAAGCACCGTTTAACTGTCTTCGTTCACATTTAGCACAATAAGATGCATGTTTGTTGAAGAGCTGATTTGATGTCTAATCAAATCTGTGAAGGTGAGAGATTATGACAGTAGATCAAATGAGAGAGTCTGCAGAGGATTTTCTTTTTAGACTGCTAATTCCCTATGGTCAGCGCGTGACGTCACAGCCTTCACGAGCACTTTGAAGATGCACTCTGCACAAAGGTCACACTTCAGGTGTTCTTATTGCATTCGAAGTTTGAACAACAATGTTCCAACTTTGGATGGATATTTTCGACTCTGATTACCACGATGAGCCGGACGAGCAGGGATGTGGATGTTGTGACAGATGCCCCCAGCCTGAAGAAAAAAAGAAAGTTAGTCGATTATGAGACCATAGTGAAAAATATGAAGAGCAGCAGCGTCTCACTTGAGGAGGAGAAGATCTATGAGATGTCCTCCTCTGCAAACACAAACGGAGGTCAGCTTTCTCAACACTTTTAATGGAAATGTCAGGAATTAAAGCAAGATTAATTTGCGGTCGTGGTGGCAATTATCTATTTATCGTCCTTATCTCGAGATTGCGAGTTAATTCATACGTATAAATTGCTCAAAACAATTAAGGGAACACCGTGTTCCTTTCAATAACTTAAATTAGATGCTATGTCCCAGATGTCCTACGTCCTATGCTGTGAATTGGGTGACTCTATAGTGTATCAGAGTGACGTTATGAAGTTTAATTTACCCAGTACCAATGCCCCATAATAATACAAAAGCATATTAGTCCAACCCTGTTGCTATGGTACAACCTCCAGGCAATTGTAAATGGGGTTTCTTGAATTTTCTAACACCTCAGCGTATAAGACTAAAGTGTGACTTTTGTAATGTAATCCAAAGTTTAAAAACTGTCTTTGTTTGTTTCTAGGTGATTTCAAAAATAAATACTGCCAGATTGATGAGCTCTGTAAAGGAGGCTTTGGTGTAGTATTTGCTGGCCTGCGTAAACCGGACTGGTCCCCAGTAAGTGTTAAAAACGCATGATGTCAACCAGTGATGAGTTGGATTTCCAAAATTACATTCATTTTCACTTAGTTAGTGACGATGATATTCTTACTGGGTTAAAAAAAACAACATCACATCACCCCGATAAAGGTGTCTGTCCACCGGCTCCCTTTACATTTTAGAAAGGAATTTTCAAGATTTTACTGATCACTTAAAGAGCATGCTGGTCCTCACTCTTGACTTCATAACAGGAATGCTGACCTTGTTTGAGCCAGGGGGTAAGCCTTATATCCTCAGGGGTCCCTTTTAAAGTCGAGGCTTGAATGTTAAGGGGAACTGCCTTTTGGAACTACTTGCCTGAGGAGTAAAGGCTTGCAGAATCGAGGACTTCTTGTAAATCACTTCTTAAAAATCTCTTCTACAGACTTGCTTTTATGTGAGGTTCTCCTTTTTATTTACCTTTTTATTGTCCTCTATGGACCTTTTATCATCTTTGAATTATTCCCTTTAATTTTCTCTTTGCTGGTTGGTTTCTGTGGTATTTTTAATGTCAGTGTTCACTGTTTAATCTGATCCTTGCTGCATGTTTTATTTGACTGCCTTTGCTTTACTGTCAAAGTACTTTGTGAACTATTTTTTTAAAGGTGCTTTACAAAAAAATAATAATTATTAATAATAATATTATATTCATTTTGTAAAATGATTGTCCCATTTGAAGTAAAAAACACCATAAAGGAGGAAGCACTTGAGAATATGGTTATCTTGTGATTGACAGGTCAGGTCACTACCATGGCTTGTCCCTGGAGTCACAGATCCAATCAGGATAGAGGTGCAGCAATGTTTGTCCTCCCTAGCAAAATTGCACTGTTCATAATGACCAACCGGTAATCCTCAAACTTATGTCACAATTGGTTTGTACTTGGTACCAATTAAATGAGTTGTAATTCTGTCTTCCAGGTGGCCATCAAATACATCCCATTGACAAAAGTGAAATGGGGAAATGTAGTGAGTACACCTCTAAAAATGAAACATAGATGTCGATTTCATTGTATACATTTTTTTTTAATGTTGAAATAATTAAATAATCACATTTTTGACGATAAAAACAAGAAAGTTTCATTGCATTAATGAAATATTTAAACATTTTGGAATTATTTAATTGTGTTTAGTGAATTCAAAATAACTGTTAGTTAATAACTTTAGTTTCATACATCCTAATTGTCTTCAGTAAATGAAACATAACTTTTCTTAATATCATTACATTTAATTATATGATATAGATATAGAGACATTTGCTTTAAAACAAAAAACCTTTTCACCATTTATTCAACCTAATTTTGAGGGACCATCATTTCTTAGAGTGTAATTTGATCTGGCAATGAACACTAGCAGTTCAAATTACAACTGAATGTCAATGTCAAATAATTATTTCACCGCTTGGTATTGACCCCATCATTTCACAACTTTAGACATGCAACGGAAAGGAGTTCAATGTGATTCTGGAGGTGGCTCTCATGTTGAAAGCTGCAGGTATTCCAGGATCAGTAGGAAAATCCACTGTGGTGTCTCTTCTGGACTGGTACATCCTGGACCAGCAGTTAATATTGGTCATGGAGAGACCCCTGGGCTGTATGGACCTCCTCCAGTATGTCGCGTCACACGGGGGAACCCTGACAGAACATGAGGCAAAGGTACAGAAGCTGAAATGTGACATGGATCTGTATGTGTGTGGGCTGGTGTTCCCCAGAAAACATGTAGTTCTGGTATGAGTTGAATTCCAATGTTCTCATTATACATCTGGTTGATCTTGAAGATTCTACTTTAAAGTGGTACAATTTGAGAGTACATTTTGATTCTAGGAACTGATTGTAGTGATTCCATACATTTGGTTCACTGCATGGTTGTTTTCTGTTGTCTTCACTTAAACGCTGGCCAAGGCCCAACAGTCGTTATATTTAGCATGGCTGACCCATCATCTATAACATGTTTTGTTATTTCTTTTAAGCTGTGAAAATGTCAGATAAATCAAGCTCTAAGGAAGGTGAGAGATGAATGGATCTTCCCCTCTCTCCACATCTGCACTAACATTCACCAGGTTCTTTTTAGGGGCAAACGCCTTCCCTCCATGTAGTATCGTAAAAATCCGTTTCTGTGATCCTGCTGACAAACAAACCAATCAACCAAGAAACAAATGGAACACAGCTGAAAACATAACCTCATTATGTTTTCAGCTGTTTCATGTTTTATCATTTTTTGCCATTGTCGTTATTACATAAACCAGAATAAGTTACCAGAAATCAAAAAAGTAAGGTAATCAGTTGCCACAATATTTTTGAGTTGATAAACTTGTAAGTATTAGAATATCAAACCTGATGCATGCACTCTTTGAATGTGGTTACATCATTTGTCAAAAAGTTTATATTAGTCACATTGTAAGGGTTTTGTGAACTGAAAAGAAAGCACATTTGTAAGTTTGTGGAAATTCTAAACTAATTTTTAAGTTGTCACAACCTATTAATTAATTAGAGCATTCAGTTTTAAGTTCTCGATAATGTAGGTATCTTTCAATTTATTATTTCAAGAACCAAAACATAATTGGCAAACAGGTTGATATTAATCAAAGATCATGAGCTTGCTAAACACAAATTAAAGCAATATTTACTGGCACCCAACGTTTGTAGGTTAGATGAACTTCTAAAAAAAACTTTTCACTACTCATTCCAATGAATTCATTTGAGCATTGAGGTTTACAGTGTGTATTACAGTGTTTGTTGTTTGACGTGATTGTGCGCCCTGTCGAGCATCAGTAGAAAGACTTTCCTTACGATCACTTCCGACTCTTTCTTTCTCAGGTGATCCTCAAACAGCTGGTGGACGCAGCCATCGACATGCAGTCCAAGAATATCTTTCACCGGGACATAAAGCCTGAAAATGTCCTGGTTCAAATTGTCTCAGGTCAACTAAGAGTGCGTGTCATCGACTTTGGTTGTGGCAGCTTCTCATCAGAGATGCCTTACCATTCCATCTGTGGTATGAGATCTGTCCTCTGCTCCTCACGCAGTCTACACAAATCTTTCCCTCATCCATTTCTGCCTCCAACTTCTGTCTCTGCTTCCATTGCTCTGTTCATGTCGGCACTAGGGACCCTTGAGTACAGCCCTCCAGAATGGTTTAGCATCCAGACGTACTGGGCCCATCCCACCACTGTTTGGCAGCTGGGTGCGGTTTTCTACTCCATGCTGATTGGAGATTTTTCAACCACACACTTTATTAAGAGAAAAAATCGAATCACCAGCTCACTGTCTCGAGGTAGGACACACACTAATATACACATGCTGCTTCATAATAGAGTAATACAGAGTACTTGTATAGAACCCAAGAATATGGATCAAAATTTTACCTCCTGATTTTACACTTTCTTTCAGAGGCCAAGTCCTTGCTGAAAATGTGCCTGGATAAAAACCCATATAAGCGTGCCACACTCAGGGAGCTACAAATGCATCCCACATTTATACAGCTGAGCCATCGGCCTAATGAGAAGTCCACGGAAGAGGATTAGGGCTGAATAGGGCTACTTAAAAAATATTTTTTGAGGAATCCAGACTTTATTCTCAGAATTCCGACTTGAAACTCAAAATCCTGAATTCTGCCCTTGAAACTGAGAACTCTGAATTGATTCACAGAATTTTTACTTTAATCTCAGAATTATGACTTGATTCTCAGGATTATGAGATTAACGCCAGAAGTATGGGCAACTGTAAGGAACTAAGGTCATTTTCATTAGCACCTCATGAGGAAGGGAGCCACAGCTCAACCACATTACCGCTGTAAATTAATTTTTGCATGCTTGAGGTATACCAGAGGAAGTCATCTCTGCAATTGTAGAGCAGAAGGTGAGTGAAACGGAAATATTAGTTTGTTTGTTGCCTGACGTTTGTAAAAGAAAGAAGTAAAAGGTTGGATAGGAAGCATGTCAAATGTAGACAGGGATTAGCCACCAGCATGGTTTTAGCCAATGCAGTATAATGTTCCGTTAAAGGGGTGACAATGTTAACTCGTGACTTTCAGCCGCATGGTTGCTTGTTGGTGACACTGTTATTTTTACGTCCCACCATAAAAAAGGACTATATGAATACTGCATTTTTATTTGGTTTTTCTGCAGCTAATACCACGGCAACTATGAACACATTCAACTATTAGTCACTAATCAAGGGTTAACTAGGGCCACCAATCAAACCAATACACCAGCACCTGAGGTGTGACGCGTGCATTTCTCGTCTGACCTGTTGAATTCAGGTCTTATTTCCAAACATACTAAGCAAACATCAGCTGTTCCTCACAGAACAGTTGATTAGCATGGGATTGGGATTCCTGATACACGTCCACCTGTAGCGAACCTGTCAGCCTGATTGTAATGTAAAGGTTCAGCGAAAGATTGCCCTAATTGCCACTAGTTTGACTAGTTTGTTACATGCATCTAAATATCCTGCAGATATTAAGAAGCCTGCAGGAGAGTGTAAGTCTCACAGAGGCTTTAACATTCCTGGGACTTTTTAACCAGGAAAGGGGTGTCTAGTTTTTTAAAAGCTGTGCAGAATTATGAAACGAAAAAGCTTGATACTTTTTTTCACCCCATTGTTGTACTGACCCCTGGACGCAAATCTTTCCTGTATTTGTAGTATTTTCATACATTACATTATTCATGCAATATGTATTTTGAAGAAAATTATTTTCTTGTCTTTCTTATGTGCAGATTGACAGCGACGTCATCAGGCTGGTGGATTATCAAAGTCTTGCTGATCTACAAGGTATGGAATTCAGACGAACATTGTGCTAGAGAACGCTTCAGAGGGCAATATACACTTCGGCACATGAACAGCTATGATAAGTTGAAGGCTATTGTACTGCTATAAACGGTTTCATAGATTAGGTTTTGGCTGCTGTGTGCTCCAGGTGGAGGCCTGTACCCCAACAAGGACCCTCAGGATGACAGGATGACATGCATTAGTGGAGGATTCATGCAGACACAGCCGTGGATAATGGTTGTAAAGAAGAAATGCACAGGTTTTTGCATAGAAACCATCCTGACAGTTTTGCAGGGAAGAGAAGTTTTCTTTTATGGAAAAAGCAGAGCAAACAAGCATATTGAGGGATGGTGGGCTATCCTCCACAAACTGCGCAGTTCTGGATGAACCTATCTTAAACTTCACAGAAGCCTGTTTGGACAACATTCATTCATTCATTCATTCATTATCTACCGCTTATCTTGTTCAGGGTCACGGGGGTCTGGAGCCTATCCCAGCTGACATCGGGCGAGAGGCGGGTTACACCCTGGAGAGGTTGCCAGTTCATCGCAGGGCAGACACATAGAGACATACAACCACACACTTACAGTCAAACTCACTCCTACGGGCAATTTCTGTGTCACCAATTCACCTATATCACATGTTTTTGGACTGTGAGAGGAAGCCGGAGTTCCCGGAGAGAACCCACGCAGACACAGGGAGAACATGCAAACTCCGCACAGAAAGGCCGGCAGATGTGGATTTGAACCAGGTTTTAAGAGCTCACTGAGCTCTAAATGCAAGGATTCATATTCGTGCATTCCAGCATTGGAATCATTTAACTGGGGTCTCTAACTCTCTGTGCTCCCAGAGAAGGGCTCTCCAGCCCAGACAGATGTAGTTGTAATACATTTCAAAGGATTGAATATCTCATTACAAAAATGTTCATTATTTTATTAAGATAACAATAATGATATGTACACCCTGAGTTACTGAAAAACAGGGATTTTGTGGAGCGGTATGGATGTAGCAGCTTCTACAGGTGATAACGGATTCCAGGTTCGCTGAAAGGCGTCTGATAATGATAATGATAATGATGTCTTTCTGCTATGAACTTGTATTTGGATCACAACTGATGTCTTGGGTGGGGCTTTCTGGCTTTCGTTGCTAAAGGCCTGAGTGACTATGTATTCGCTCCTAATAGTTGGAACATGACATCACAGGAGGGAGCGATCGCGTCCTTCCTTGTGGTCAAGAGAACAAAGGAGAAGTAATTATCAGCCAGTCTCGTCATACAAAGGCCTTTCAATAGCAGCCCCCTGATTTTCGGTGGAAATCTCAAGATGTCACCAGGGAGGGCCAGGCCAGTCCTTCCCTGGTCCTGGATTAAACAGCTCAGTAAAGCTTTGTTCTTACTGTCATGCTGGACCATGTGGTGGGTGAATTATCAACTGCTATGGGTTTTCTCTGCTCCAGGTTCAAGCCTCACTACATAGCTTGTGCTTTCAAGCTTCTATATCTCAGTGATGTAGGCTGATGCCTTCTCAGGTACCTTAGCTAGTCTCTTTTCCATACCTCATAACTTGCTGAGGGCTACCTCCTTAGCTGCTCACAGCTCTGGCATGTTGGGAAACACGCAGAAGAGGGGGAGTGTAGCGCCTTACTCCATTATAGATTTTTGGGCTTGACCCCAAAATGTCCAACCTAGTCTAATCTTGATGGCGTCTGTGGGGCCCTTTCCTTGGGGGGCCCGGGCCTGTGAAGAGACACCCCTGGGTAGTCGAGTTGTGCAGAAATATCTGGGCTGGACCCTACAATGTCCAACCTAGTCTCTTGATGGCGACCAAGATTACCTGCTTTTTGAAAACGTCATCAAATTTTATAACATCTTTGGCCAAAATTGATTGTCAATTTATTTGTATCAACAAGTTTATGTTTTTAATATATACTAATTAACACCAGACTATTTCACCTTATTCATAATCTAATGTTGAGAAAAGTTCTTTCACAATAAATTGGTATTATTCTGTTTGAAACTGCAGTTGCGGGTGGTATCACAGATGACCTTACATGATGATACTAAGAACTCTGTTGGTGTGGGAAACAATGAAATAATAATAACAATAATAATAACAATTGAGCATTATACCAATATTATTTTTATATTCTTCTGTAGTGGTTTTTGTTTCTCATAAAAAATGACAAGGTGCTATATAGGACAAAGTCACATAAACATCATTTCTGTTTTTAATACTTTTTATAGCGCACGCTTTTGTTCATTATATCAATGGGATTAACACTTCCTCAGGATAGGTGCATGGGGCACATTTGTTTTCTTCCTTGGTTTTTTTTGTCAAATAGCAGGCCAGGGGATGCAGGGCAGTGTTTATCTTAGTATATGGTTTAACATATTGGGGAACCATCTACCCTGAAAAGATCAGAACTCCCCTGAGAGAAATTCAGGTACACATTTTGGTTGCGCTTATAAAATGTCTGCCATCTTCGTGTTCTGGAAGTGAAGACAGTGTCGGACAGAGGGATGAGGGTTATGTCCTACAAGTTTTTTTGTGAGCTGGAAGAGAAAGAGAATTTCTTGAGTGAGTTGAATGAGGTGATTGAGAGTACTCCCAGTGGCCCATTAGAGTGGGCTTCAATTGGTATGTTGATGAAGGGAAGAGACGAGATGAGGAGGGGATGGGCAGGTTTGGTGTTATGAACAAGAACGTGGAGGGAAAGATGTTAGAAGGTTGAAAATGAGAATAAGATGGCTGCAGATGACAAGTGATCTGTAGTGAGAGCAGAGACTAGATGGAAGAAAACCTGGTGAGGAGGAGGTGTGCACTGGTGACAAGAAAAATTAAGGTCAAGACAGAATACATGTGAGTGAATGAAAGGGAGGCAGGTGAGGATGCAAGGGGTAAGAGATTTGATCCAAATGTAAAGTGCGTTATAAATTAAATGTATTATTATTTATTATTAGAGGTGGAGAAGGTGCAGGAGTTTAATTACATGGAGTCGATTGTTCGGAGCAGTGGGGAGATTTGAAAATAGGTAAAGAAGTGAGTGCAGGCAGGGGGGAGTTGGTGTAATAAAAGTTTTGAGAGTTATCTGACAGCAGAGTAGGGGAAAGGCTTACAAGACGGAAGAGAGGGCAGCTCTGCTGGATGGTTTAGAGACGGTGGCTCCAACCGAAACACAGGAGGCAAAGCTGGATGTGGCAGGATTGAAGATGTTAAGATTTTCTTTGGGAATGACGAGGATGGGCAGGATTAAAAAAGAGCACATCATACGGACATCCCAGGTTATACGTCTTGGTGAAAAAGTAGAGTTTGAGATTGAGATGGTTTGGACACGGGAATAGGAGGGATACTGGATCTACTGGTAGAAGGATGCTAGAGATGGAGCTGACAGGCAGGTGGAGAACGAGAAGACTACAGATGAGGTTTCTGGATGTGTGGAAAGAGGAAATGTAGTTGGTTGGTGTAACCGAGGAAGATTTAGAGGACAGGGCAAGATGGAAGCATATGATCCACTTTGGCAACCCCTAAAGGGAATTGCTGAAAGAAGACGTTATATAGAGCATGACCTACCAATTCATGTGTGTAATCTGTATTTATTGTGCTTCTTTCTATGTAGGATGAAGCCGTGAACATGTGGAATGCTCACAAAATCAGATGAAGATCGAGCGATGGCACAGAATCAGGTTGGCCAGTTGTCATGTACTCCTCCCCAGAGATGCACAATGCTGAGGAGGGACTCAAGCCTATTGCCAAGGACGAGGCCATATTGTGTATGGATGAGTGCAAACCCAAAGGCCAGTTTCCATGTCATGAAACTGTTTTTGAACCGTTTTGTCTGATCAAGCAGATCCACTTGTTGCAGATGATTTCTTCATCATGTTGAGAGAGGAAATGCTGCAAATTATTTGATCAATGGTATGTTGTATCAACATCTATTAACCCTTAGAGTGTGAGGATCATGCTGGCGTGATCAAATCCCATCTCTGCCGACGTCATATTTAAAAAAAAAAAGAAGCTGTTGTCTTCAATCCCATGCTGCTAAAACTGATGTTCAGAGATCAACAGCAGGTTTTTGTGATTGTAATAAAAATGTAGACAGCTCCACTCTTGATTGTGCAATGATTCACATCTCACATGAGGATAAAGTCAGAATTCCCCTTAAAAATGTTCATGTGGCGTAATCCTCTTCCATACTAATCTTCCCCTGTAGAAAACTAAAATAACTACAAATAGCACCATGGCACAATAGTACCCTGGGTTACGTAAACATTCAGGCAGTTTCTGCATTGAGGTCTGAGTTATTGCCAGCCTGTGTATCTACCAAAAACGCCAAAGTGATCTGTGAGTGTCTCAGATACACTGTAGCCGGTTGTCTCCTGCACTTTCCACTTTAGTGTCTGTGTTCAGCCCATTGAGCCCCCAGCTCCATCAAAAGAATTCATAGGAACCCTTGAAAGTGTGCCCCCACCTCCACCTTTGAAGAAATATCAAAAGAACAAAGGCAGCGATAGCCACTTTGTGACGTCACTACCAACGCGAGAAACACGTCACCAAAATTGAATCACCTCAAGGATATTCCAAAACCGACCTCTGGGTAAAATTTAATACAAATGAGTTATGTAATTTTTCCGTAATACTGCCCACAAACAAACATACAAACACACAGGAGTGTAAACATAACCTCCTTGGTGGAGGTAATAAAAATTATTCTAAAATCTTTATATCAGTTTTGGTGAGTATAAAACAAATCTCAAATGCATGAAACCTCCAGTTTATGAAAGACTTTTACAAGTTGGAAATCTGCTCATGATTTCCATACTGGTATATGCTGGTTTGGTGCCCGTTCAGCTCTGCTGGGTTCATAAATTAAATGTATTATTATTATTATTATTAATGATGTTTGTCTAGCAGTATAGCATCCTGAGATGGTGGAGCAGAAATACAAAAATAAGTGACGCACTTCTAATTTTGATTGGATGCCTTCAAGGAACTCTGCAAATAATGTTCAGTACAGAAAATGGAAATATGTGATTCTTCACATATCATATTACAAATATAGTACTTGTACATTATTAGCATGATTTATTTTTCCTGTCATTTATGGCAAACAACTTGATGGCTGTAGTTGTATTAGCTGACTGTTATGTAATAACCATAGTTTATGTGTGTACGAACTTCAGTCAAGTTAACTGACACAAACACAGAAATATTTCTCCACCATCATACACCACCAGCAGGTTAAAGATAAATGGATCAATATTGCTCTGCAGTGAGGTACAATCTAGATAAAAGTAAAATGAATCAGGTTGAAAAACACAAAATTTTACAAATTTTAGATGTAAATAGATGAACAAATACGTTAAGAAAAACAAAACATTTATTTACATATTAAATACTAACAAATGCATTTATTTATTTATGTATTTACTGATGAGGAAGCTATCTGCACTTTCAAACAATGCAGTATTTGTTGATGAGACGGCGGACCATCTCCATGTTCCCGCCGACCTGGTAGATGAGGGAGAGGTTGAAGGCGATCTCCCTCCTTAGATCTACCTGATCTTCTGGGATACCCTTCCAGGTGAAAGGATGGGAGGGGAATGGACAGAAGAGGAAAAGATTGCGTTAGGCATGACTGAGTGACTAAATTAAAGTGAAGGAGCCGTGTCTAAATTTAGTTACTGAGATATAATGAGGTCCAGCTGACATAAGAGAAGAAAGTTGTGTGTATACAAACCTCCAGCTTGTGTGCAGGCAGTGTGAGGGCCTTCTGGTAGTAATGTATGGCCAAATGCGTCAGGCCCACCTGGTGAAGTGCTCTAGCCAAATTGTACAAGCTCTCCTGACACTCTCCACGCAGCTCCACGTATCGCCACAGGAAGGAGAAACCCTGAAAGCACACACACTTTCTAGAAGAACTGACTCTGGCCTGCAATGGTGAAGCTAAAAGGAACCAACACTCTACCTGCAGCACCAGCGCATGTCGTTTGGCGACATACTTCTGAGACGCCATGTGGAAGAAGGTGAGACCCACACACAGGCTGTGGAGAGGGTTGTTGGGTTGAGTCTGGAAGGCATACACATACTGACCTAAAGACACAAATTAGATGAACAGAAAATATTTACTCGCCTCAAACTGATCAAAAATAAAACTAAGCAATCAAGTGCTTGTTACAACCTCTGACCCTATGAGCAAGCCTGACAGTTGATTATTCAATAATTATCGTCATAAGTGATCTGGAACATCATTTTGGCCATAATCCTATAGCCACTCGCTCCAAACAAACAATGCAAAAAATTATTTGATGTTGTATTAAGAACTCCACTCTTCAGTGTACTTTTAAAATTTATAATTATTATATTCATGTTTTCTACATTCCTGCACCTATATTTTGAACTTCATGGCAAAATAAATACTCAAATAAAAAGAAATGCACTGAAGAGGAATATCTGTGAATAGTAGCCATGTTAGCTCCTTTAAACTGGAAGGTTAAAGCTTCTCCATATCGCCGGCAAATAATGCCAATCCTCTAAACTTTCAAAAAAGTTACCAATTCATCGCTGTTATCTCTTTTGCATTTCAATACGGCTATAATATTTTAAAAAATCCCACGTTTTAAAGCTGCGTTCTCAGAGCAGGAACAATGAGCACTGCAGGATTTTGCATCAATGTTCTGTTTATGTTTTGTACCCAGAGCATGTTTGAAGCTCCCCGACACCATGGCGTTGTGTCCGCAGAGGACACTCAAGGCGTGGTTTTCAGGATGTTTTAACAGCAGACGCAGACAGAAGCGATGGTGGCGCTGGTGCAGGGAGGTTATTGTCAGCTGAGGAGAAAAAAAATAAAAATTTACATTCCCAGGAACAGACACACTGGCATTTTTGCCACTTGCATTTTGGGTAATTTGTCCTGTTGCTTTATGAAACCATTTTACACACATAGATAAAAGCAAACCTGGTTGAAAATATTCCAAAGCTGAGGCAGCTCCACATTTTCCATCAGCATCAATCTAGTGAGAGGAGGAAAGACAGACTTCATTTACTTTTCAACAAGTGACAGAAAACATCTTGAAGGCGCTGCACATGTGCTTCTACCTGATGTAGTTGTAGGCCTTGTAGTGGTTGTGGTCGAGGATAGTGGCGGACAGCCCAAAGAACTCCAGCTCCTTCCTTCTGGGCTTGTTATCGTAGAAGGAATAGAACTCCATGGCGGACTCCACCAGCAGCTCGGCCTCATCGTAGCGATGCACCTCACACAGCGTCAGCACACAGCTCACCAGCAGCTGCCACCAGTCCTCTTTGGAGAGGACATTCGTTTTACCTGGACAGGACAGGACCCAAAAAGATGTCATCAGTATCCTCATTACTATCGTATGGAGGCATAGTCTGAGCTTCACCGGTTGCCTGAATTGTGGAGTACAGCCATTGCCAAGGTTAAGAATGACGTAGCCCAATTTGAAATCATTTGAAGTTCTGTGGTCCACCCAATACCTATATTCACAATTATGATCAACACGAGACTCAGATGAAGTATCTCTATATTAATAGTGTTTCTAGACTCAAAGCAACAATCAAAACAAACACACAAACATATTGATGTACATCCTTACCAAAATTGTCCAGATAGGCAGCTTCATGGTCAGCTATTTCTGGCAACAGGTTTCTGACCTTCACCAACTTCAGATGAGTCTCACCTGATATCGTTGTAGAGCGCACACACACTTTAGCTCGCTGCATGGCCACCTAGAGCACACGCACGCACACATATATACAGTATATATTAACTCTACTGTGCACAGACTCCACATTAGCTCCAATGAACTTATATTTATGTGTTTTACCTTAAGTAGCATGGAGATCATAGTGATGGTTGAATCCAGGTAGTCCTGTATTTGTCCCTGAGTCTTTAGGAGGGTGGAACGATGTAGTAGTAGCTTCAATTCCTAGAACCACACAGCCAATATGCATGGAGTGATATGAGTATAAACACACACTCACACACAAAAAAATGACTCTTTTTCAAAAACCACGCACTAGAAGAGTTCAATTCAGGATGTTCAGTATATATTGTGTATGCATGTGGACCGGAAAACTATGCATCTTAAAAATAAAAATGCTGACACTAAATCAAAATGATAAGATACCAGGTAAGACATGTGGCCTACTAAGTCAATTTACTGTCATATCTTTATCAAATAATCTAAATTTAGAGACTTTTTATTGGCACATTCTCTTAATGTTAAGCGCAATCTTGTGTTTATCATGGATGTTCCTTTTAGTCCTTCTAAAGTGTAATTGTAAAAAATAAAAAACCAACAAACTGGAGAATATGGCAAAATTGACAGCATAAAATTTCACAGAGTTCCAGGAATTCCATGACCATTATTCACACAAAGAACACAGTCTTGCCTTCTGTGCAGCGGATGAGTCCTGTGCCAGTGTTTCGCTGTCGTACATGGACTCCAGGGCCTTCAGGGCATGCTCCGGATGGCCCAGCTGCTGCTGCAGCGTGGCCAGGGACAGCCGAGCCTCCAGGTGTAGCGGAGCCATCTTCACCACCTTAGTGTAGCTTTCGGCTGCCGCCTCCATGTGGCCCAGCGCCTTCAGACATTCTGCAAAGGAGAAATGGTGAGCATTTCAAATGTCTTGCACTTGGCTGTGCACACTGGAGAATATTATGGATTCAGGATAGAGGACATTAACCTCTCATCTGGTCGGTTTTCCTTTGGTTGAACAACAACAATTCCAAACCATCTCTACAGTTTCTTTTTTCCTGAATATTGGAAATTCCAAAGCGCTCCCATCCCCACATGTTACAAGTCATGGTGTCATCCTTTTCACAGCCAGATGCTTTGAAGCACAATAATATTATCAATAATATGATTATTACTCTTATTAATTGTTATTATCTGGGCTTCATCAGCTTCCTGTTAAATTCCACATTGATATCACGAGTCTGCTGAAAACTTCATTTTAGAGGGATATGAATGGCTTTAATGTTTGCTTTCTGTTGGTCCCACCTGCGTGTCGGAGCCAGACGACAGCCAGGTTGTACTTTTCGGATATGACCAGGGCGGACAGCAGAGGCAGTGCAGACATGTACTCGCCGTGCTCCAGATAGGCTTCACCCACATCAAGGTACAGGTCACCAATTTCCTCTGGAGTCTGCTCCATCAGTGATAACACCATTCCCTGTGAGCAGGTACAAAAGAATGTGAATATATGTTTCTTACAATGAATCAGTATTGCTCACTTTAGATTGTCTCAATAATGCGCTGTACCACTGATGTTATGAGATATTTGTTTGTCATGTTTACCTCTAGGGGTGTGAAGACATGCAGGTGTATGAGGCAGACCATAAGCTTAGCCCTAAGGTCCACTGGAACGCTCTCTGGAACCTGTACATCCTTAATTTCATCTGGAGACACAAACATACTCAATCAGAATGACTATTTTCCAAGAAGTCTGTGTAGCTTCTCATTCATCCAGGTCATGGTAATCCATGTGGGTTAAATCAGTTCAGTTCAGAACTGAAGAAGCCTCTTGGATGAGAGATGAAACGTGTTCAGACTGAAGCAGGAATCCAGTTGTTTTTGATTCAACCCACCTTGGTTATTTTCCAAGAACAAAAGCTATAAATCATTTGGATTCGGAGTGTAACAGTCAGGAAGGTTTTTGGCAAACACAACAAATAATTGTCGACTCTCTTGGTTCCTCATCCGTTTTTCATGACTAACTATCCTCGGCAAAACAATGAAAAATGTTTTTTATCATTAAACACGGCTAACAATACAATAGTACCGGTCATCATGAAGAAAACAATATGAACAATGCGTTCTACTACTCTTGCCTAAAATGTCATAAAAGCACTCAAATGGGATTTATCTAGATTGTGAATGATCCTGCTGAACCACAAAACCTTCTGTGCTTGTTCTGCTTGATATTAATAATAATAATAATAATAATACATTTAATTTATAATGCACTTTACATTTGGATCAAATCTCAAAGTGCTACAAAGCAAAAGCAGATAAAAGCATCAATAAAAAATAAAATAATAACTATATAAAAGCCTTACCAAAAAGCAGTAATGTTAATTAAGGTTATAGGTTCTGCTAAAAAGGAAAGTTTTAAGTCCTTTTTTAAATGTGTCAGTCGTCTGTGGAGCCCTGAGATGGTCAGGGAGGGCATTCCACAGACGAGGGGCAGCAGAACAGAAGGCCCGATCACCCATGGTGCTGAGCTTAGTCCGGGGAAGGAGGAGGCGGTATGACTGGGTAGAACGGAGGGATCATGTTGAGGTCAGTGGGGTGAGTAGTTCTTTTAGGTAGGGGGGTGCGTTACCATGGATGCACTGGTGAGTGAGGAGAGAGATCTTATAATCAATCCTGGTGGAGATGGGAAGCCAATGAAGGGAATGAAGAACAGGGGTGATGTGTTCGTGTTTACAAACTCTCATCAGGATCCTTGCAGCACTGTTTTGAACATACTGAAGTCTTTGAAGACTTTTATCAGGGATCCCGGTGAGAAGTGAGTTACAGTAATCCAGTCGGGAGGAGACAAATGCGTGGACCAGCTTTTTTTTTATTAGACCACTTTTGGCACTGCTGACAAGACAAAATTCATAAACTGTTTTGAGAACTAGATAGACAGCTGAGTCTTGGACTTAATAGTAAAAAACTGTCAACAGTTTTCCTTGGTGATTTGAGATATCGTAGATTTGACCGCTAAAGAAGGAGCATTCAAAATATAGCTTACCGTATCCTGAGTCAGCAAAAAAAAACATTTAACCATATTTTTCAAATTGTCAGACGCAGATTTTGCAGCTGATCACACAAAAACCCATTGATCTGCTTGTTGTCTATAGTTTCTATGTTCCAACTTATACTTTTTATTTACAATTATTGATCAAACTCTAATCATGTTTCCTGAAGAAAAGCCATATGATAAATGTATAAAATATTTCTGCATTGAAGGAATTGTTTTCCAAATGAAAGGAGGTTTTGTGCATTTACACTCCAGCTATGGAACTATCGGTATTCATTAGCATGGTGATTTATGAAATCTGTGAGAGGTCCTGTTTTAAACCCAGAGTGGACTAATATATCCCTGTAAACAAAAAAACTGTTTGATAGGACACTAGCCCATTTATCTTACTGTCTGCTATAATGTTGTATTATCCCAAAGAATCTTACTTTATATTAGCATTTCTGCTCTTTATGATAAACAGAACATGCAGTTAAAGCAAAATTATGTTTTAACATGTAATCCAAATCACTTACTGCATGTCACATCAGTCAAAGTTGTGAGGCAAGGTAAGTTTTTAATCAAAAGTGACTGACCGATCTTCTCTGGTGCTAGTTGCTCAACAGTCTTAGATACTGGGCCTTCCTCCTTGTTCTCCTCCTGCTCCTCCGTTGTCTTCTCTACCAGTTTCTCTTCCTGTGTTGGCGCCTCGACTTCTGATTTGGATTCCTCCCTAATCAAAACTATACCTACAAACTGGACCAAGACCTAAGAAAGCACAGGAAAATGTACATTTATTAATAAAAAATACACCTTTTATATATGCAGTCTCTCAAGGACACAGACACAGAGTTGCACCTGCAGAGCCTTCTTGTACTGGTGGTTAGCGATATAGAGCTCGGCTGCCATGTTGACAAAGTCATCGCTGACTAGACTGGGATGGCGCTCCAGGGCATCTTCTAAAACACCCAGCGCTGAGGGCAGGTCGTTACTCTCGTAGTAACTCCTAAACAGGAGACACACATGTAGACAAACAAATATGAGACAGGGAATCCAATATCTAACTTTGAAAATGTGATACATGACCGCCTACAGTCAGTAAATTTTTTTTTATGAACATGCTGATCTGTCTGTGTGTGTCCTGTACTTGGCCATGTCCTTTGAGAGCAGCATGAAATGTTCTCCATCCTCCAGAGGGAGCAGTGAAAGGATTCTTCGGTAGCCGTCCATGCAGTGTTTCTGCTCTCCAAGACGCATGTGGAGGTTGGATCGCTCCCACAGATAGCGCACATTAGTTGGGTCGTACTTAATCGCTAGGGAAGCATGAACGAATAGAGTATAATAAAACAGAGTAGCAGTGGTAGCAATATATTCAGTTTACTTTAATGTAAAATGATTATATAATGAAACTGTGCACAGTACAATACAATACACACATATATCAGTTCAATTGGTTACATTTTTAATCAGCGTATTCTGACCGTCAGACTGACCCTTAGTGTAGCAGACAATGGCCTGCCGGATGTTGTCCTGCTCCATAGACATTTCTGCCAGTCTGATCCACTCTTCGCAGTCAGAGGGGTTCAGGTGAGCGGCGATCAAACCAAACTGCAGAGCTTTGTCCATGTCTTCATCATCTTCGTAGATCATAGCCAATGTAGAGAACGGTTCATAGGCCAGAGGAGCTGCAATACCAAGGAGAGAAGGCTCGTTTAGATTCAAGTGCTATGATTCATCTTGCACTGAGCCCAAAACAATGTGGACAAGTTTTTTTCCCTACCCTGTCTTATGATCTCCATGCACATCAAGATAGCATCCTCTTTCTCTCCTCTTGCATAGCGGATGTTAGCTTCTCCCATCAAGCCTCTCAGAGCGATGGGCAGCTTGCTGCGGTGACGCCGGTCCTGAACACACAAACACAACATGAGAAACTAACACACATAAGAGAAAACGCACCAAGATAAAGATCATTCCTTCTCACCTTCATCATCTTCTTGTTTTCTCTGTTCAGCTCCATCTCAAGAGCAAACACATCCCCCACTGACGGATCCTCCTCATCCTCCTCCTCCTCCTCTTTCTTTGACTTGCGACCTCTCCCTTTCCTCTGTTTCCCCTTCTGTGTCCGCTTCTTCTTTATTTCCTTCACCTCTACTACTTCTCCTTCCTCTGCTTCCACTTTGTAATCCTCATCCTCTTCATCATCAACATAGCTCAAACTATCACCTTCCTCCTCCTCTTCTTCTGAAAGCGGTTGTTCCTTTGTTTCTCCCAGCATGGAGGCAAAGGCCATTTGGACCCCAGGGCTGATTCCATCATCTGAGAGGAGAGGAGAGTTGTGTCAACTGTGCAGCAGCAGGTTCTTTGATATTGCCTCTTGGGCTACATCAGAACTATCACTTCTATTATTCAGTATCATCAATTCATCATTATACGTAACCACCTACCCTGTTCAGGGTCGCAAAGCTAGTTATTTCATTATTTCTGCCAGTTGTTATGAAGTACAAATGATTGGAATACGGCATTCTGTTTGCTGGAAATAAACAAGCCTATTCACATTGCTAGCTTTTTTCAATTCACCATCAAAAGACGACGAGAAAAACATCTCAGCTGAGAAGTTGAAACGAGGCGTCCTCTTCAATCTGCAATGTAACCGGTGGAGATTGTTGAACAAATAAGCAGTCTAATGGCACTCACAACTGCTATGATGCTTTATAGGGATTTCAAAAAAAAAAAGTGAATGTATATTTTAATTTGATAATAAAGAACAATGTTTTTTTTCAGTAGATGCAAACACATTTTTACTCACAACTAATTACTTAAAAATGTTAATATCTATTCTGTTCTTCTCCAGTCGTTACAGTAATCCAGTATGCACATTATCAGTCCAGTGAAACTGAAAAAATTAAATTCAACCATAGCTAATTTTATTATTCTGGATAAACTGTTGATTTTACTACCGTAATTTGTCATAATGATCCTCTGACTTTGTGGTGTTCTCGCAACTCCCAACAAATACATAAAGAAAAAAAACATTGACAGACAGGCATTTTACCAATGTTCCCCGGGGTTTGAGCAGAAGTAGAGGGCTGAGCACCATCCTCCACAGCTTCATTTAACACCTTTGACTCCTGAAGGAGGTAAGAAAATAGAAGAAATCTAATATTAAATATGAAATTATTCAAACAATCATTTTAGACGTAAAACAAGGGACATATTTAGACCCATTTTACCGAGGGCAAGTGTCCCAGAAATGCTCTAGTGTATCCCAGTGAAATCTCACATTTGAGTTTTAACAAACTCATATATTTCACTTGGTTAGTTGTGGGTGGAACATATTAGGCAGCAAGTGAAAATTCTGCCATGAAGTTGATGTATTGGAAGCAGAAAAAAATTGTCAACCATAAAGAACTTAGCGACTTTGACAAGGGCCAAGTTATGATGGCTGGACAAGTGGATCGAAGCACCTTCAGAGATACACTGTATATCTTTTGAGGTGTTCCCAGTCTGCAGTGGTCAGTACCTACCAAAGTGTTCTAAGGAAGAAGAACCGGTGAACCAGTGGAAGGGTCATGGCCACCCAACGCTCATTGATGCGGATGGGGAGGGATAGGTAAATGAAAATAATCCCTTTGCCCCACTTGTTTCTGAAATCTTTCCATAGGTTATGTCTGTAGGATGATATGTGCACTGTTCTGTCTGAAAGTAGCAAGATAACCTGACCTGGTAGAGTGGCCCTGACATTGTAAGCATATATTGGTCCTGCTGGATCTGAAGGGCAAGAATCCTCTGTGAGACTCACACTTGAGAAGTCGGGATTTTCTCTGCTATAATAGATCTGTCTGTAATACACCCATATATCTAAGAAACACAACAGAGCCTTCCAAGATAATTTATTTTCCACAATGATCAGAAGAAAAGATTTTTCGTCATCAGGGAGCGAAGGCTCGCCCATGTTATTAGATCCCACAGAAGAGCTACATTAGAATAAATTGCAGTAAATTTAAGTAATGCTGGTTTTGATAGAAGGGGATCATTGGAGCTTTTTACATTGACGCATATCCATAAGAGTGCTCATACGTTGGAATCAGAACTGGATCACGAAGCAACAGATGAGGTTGGACAGGACCACATAATTATTTTTCATCATATGAACAGACAGGTCCCTGGGGAAGAAATGGCACCAGGATGCACTATGGGAAGAAGTTAAGGCGTTACAGCAAGTCCCTTCAGTATTCTAAAAGACAGTGGCTTCTCTCGGCAGGATAAAGTATCTACCAAAGGGTTCAGGACTGGTTTGAGGAACACCTAAATCAGTTCAGGGGATTGACTTTACCTCCAAATTCTCTGGAGCCCACCCAAATCCGGTATCTGTGGGATGTGCTAGTAGAACAAGGCTGATCCATGGACGCCCACCCAAAGATGTAAAGGACTTCAAGGATCTGCAGCTAATGTCTTAGTTCCGGAAACTTTCAAAGGGCTTGTAAAGTCCGTTATTTGATGGCTCACAGCTGTTCTGGAAGCGTATAGTGGACCTACTCTCAAAAATAACCTTTATAAATCGTTGTTTCACCCGCAGCACCCTTTTATTTCACTGCAGAATGTAAAAGTTGTTTTGACAGCTGGCCATTTTCTGGTTTACCTTGGCTTTCCGCTCATCCCTCCGCCTGTCGAACTCCTCAAAGGTGATCCTCCCCTCGAGGTAGTCTATAAGCTCAGCGCTGAAACCAGACATCTCTCATCTGTCTGTGGCATCCTCCACTCACTTGGCCTCTCTTTCGTCCCGGGCGTGACGTCACGGTGAAGGGGTTTATACGGAGTAATATTTAGTAAAGGTTGTACAATGTTCTGATTCTGAAAATAAAGTTGAGTTTTGTTATGGTAAACACAAGCGGCAGAGTACGTTTAAGTGCAGTCACGTGGTACACAACTTCCGGGTTTGATGTCAAGGAAACTAAAAAAAAGAGGTTAAAACCTGTAACTACAGAGACGTATTAGCGACATCCAGTGGTTAGATGTCAGAACGTACTAACAAACAATATTGGATTTTCACGACAGTTTTATGTTTTAGAATTGGAACAATAAGGTCCACCAATGAAGGTGGTTGTAGTTTTACTTTTGTGTGTTTATTTCTGAACAAGATTACATAAAAACTTCAGGATGGACTTGGATGAAATTTTAACCAGAGATAGGTTTTGGTTGGAACTGATTACATTTGGTGATGTTACATGTATAGCAGCATTTAAAATAAAATAATATAAAACCTTGTTTTGGATTAATGATGTCAAAATGTGGCTAATGCAGCCTTTTTGGCTTTGATTCCTTTGATGTTCCTTTTGGGGACGAGCCGGGGGCTCAATGGGATGAAAAGAGGCACTGAAGTGGAAGGTGCAGGAGAAGTCCAGCTAAAGAGTATTATTATTATTATTATTATTATTATTATTATTATTATTATTATATGATATCAATAATATTAATAATAATACTTTATTTTTAAGTTAAAATTTATTATATCATGATGATGATGTTCATCAACAGTATCATCATCTCACCTGTTAACACTCAGTGCCTGTCTGGAGGAGATAAAGGTGTGGATGAAGCACAACCTTTTCCAGTTGAACAGCTCCAAAACCCAAAGCAATTTTAATTGGCACCCCACATCAGACACAGTTATCGTCAATAACCAGCATTACCTTCTCTGGTCACGACATTCCCCTCTCCTCATCAGTCACCAACCTTGGCGTAAGATTTGACCCTCAATTTCACTTTTGAATCCCACATCAAACACAGCTGCAAGATCTCCTTTCACCATCTCAGAAATGTTTCCAAACTCCCTTTTTCACTGGGCGTGTCCTTGAGCGGCGTTTCAAGGCTTCAGGTCTCACTGTCCACAAGCTAGCTTTTCGGGAACACCAAAAGGCCTACTCAAAGTCCCTTAGAGAGGCTCGGTCACTGTTCTACTCCAACATCATCAAAACCAGTCCTGGAAATTCTAAGCAGCTGTTTT